>JAJMIV010000057.1:0-39968 GCA_030563445.1 Metschnikowia gruessii
ACTAAGGTACTGAGTATTGAAAGTATCCGACTCTCCCGAGTCCTAGACCTTCCTCCGTACCCTAATCGCTGTGTAGGTTGTGTCAACATATCATCGTCTTAGTATGTTCCATCACCCTCTTCAACTGCCTATGCAGTAAATGCTGAAGGACTATGTTTGAAGGACTATGTCCCCGTACTGGTGGTCCGCTGGTGGTCCGCTGGTGGTCTGCCGGATGTCCGTTAATGGCCCTTTAGTGGGTAAAATGCAAAAATGGAAATTTACATTTGAAATTTATACACTATAAAACATGATCGCAAAAAGAGGCACAGATTAAACCCCAAAATTCTTCGATGTCGTTTAGGACAATTTTCTGCTTAGACTATAGCACCGGTAATCATTTGAAGGGCCTAATTAACATCAAGCCTTTATGGCCAAGTTGGTAAGGCACCTCACTAGTAATGAGGAGATCGTCAGTTCGAATCTGGCTGAAGGCATCATTTTTTGTTTCACGAACCTTTAACTTAGCTGCTGAAGACATTTTGCATTTTTTTTCATCAGATGTAAGTGTTATATATTTTGGTTGTAAAATTAGTTTTCCGAGCGCGATAAGCAAGCCTCTTTTTCCTGTAAATGTCACTATCCTATAGTTGCCTTAACTATGAGCGTTTTCGCATCAACATGAAAACGGTCACGGTACCAGCACAATTAGTAAACGTTTTATTCTTCCGTCAAGTCTTCGAACAGCCTTTAATATATTTGAAGAAAACTGGGAAATAGCCTATAACAATATGGTATTCTTAGTTTGGAGGACCCTTTTTTGGGTGAAACCGTGTCCCGCATTAGCCATGTTAGAATGGTTGCAAATTCTGCAATTCTCGTGTCTCGAACTTAACAAATATGAGAAAGAATATTTCCTATTAGATCTTTTAGAATTATTCATTCAGTAAATTTGTGAATTCTTGGACATCCTAGTACCGAGGTATTTCACCAAGGCTTTTGTAAATTTTCGTTTACGATTTCTTGAAATTTCTCCCCGTCGAAATATCTCATGGGTCACCTTCTCATTCCGTTAAATAACCTGGTTCCAGGGTATGAAATTTAGATGATCTCACTTAAAAGAAGAATGCATCTATGTTTGTGTGATCTATTCTTCTGAGATACTGGATGTCAATGGTATTAATGTCGAGAACACGAGAATATATATTGATGGCTTACCTCTTTCTTGGAGCAGGCATCTCTACAGACATTTGCGGAAATATTCCATCCAAACCGCAAGTGCTATTCTATTTAAACCTTTGTAATCTCTAAAGAAAAGAACATATTTTACAAAGATAAAATACCTTAATTGAAGTGTTTTTATGTTTACATCATTATTCGTGTTGGTGTAGGTGAAAACAGACGCGCACCACCTTGGTTGACTCGTGTATGCTCCATTTACTTAGAAGATCAAACCACCTAGTACTTTGGAGGAGTCATCCTTGAATCCATGTTTTTAGCTGTTGAATGAATGTAACCAATTTCAAACTCTAAAGCTCCAAAAGTCCTAGACTTCGATATTCGCTCAGAATTTTACTCCACCATAGCCATATACCTGAATCTGATTGGTCTGTATAAAACATATCCGCATATGATAAAGTCAATTGAGACCCCATGAAATGATACACCCACATTGGATTTTAGAAGACTCTCAATAAATACGAGTATTCTGTCCGGTTGAAAAGATGGACTGTTGGGCTAACCAGTCTTGACCAGACTGATTAAAACTTGGGGGCAGCGAGAGTACACTTTTAGTATGCCATGCCAATAGCACCATATTCAGATTTTACGACACTGAAAAGGGAAAATTATGGAAATAATGCCTTTGAAAAGTAGCCAAGCATCGAAAATTAGAAAAACTCTGAAATTACCCCACCACTAGATTTATAATTCCTGAGGTTGAAACTAATGGACTGGAAGAGAGCTGATGATTGTTCCTTTGGGTATTTCAATGTATTTACTTGTTTCCTTAATAAAATCGGGTTGTATCAATTCTAAGAATCATAAAGAACTCTTTCATTATCGAAAAAGTATTCCTTGAAGTGCTGTGCTATATGAATACAACCTCCTTACCAAAGTAACAGTGTATGTACTTTATATTAAACTCAGTGTAAACCTCGTAGGTTCATATGAGACTAGAGAATGTGTATTAGCGTGTGCCTAAAAACGATTACTTCATTGAAACTATGAAACAAATAAGCAAATTCACAAAATAAAGATGCCGCCATCACTCGAGCCCCTTTCCCCTGGAAATGTTCACCAATGGATACACCTAATATTGACTCACATACAAGGCATATACACCAGTCCAAGAACAACTTCACAAAAACTGTACCCTGCAAAAGAAAAATATTAGTATATCCCGATTTTTCTAAAACGAAAAACTAATAAAAACCATTACTTTTTTATCCCTTTAAACATCATTTGCATGTTCCACATCAATACCCTAATAAACACATTTAATATAAAAGATGCGACGCGCAGCGGACCTGGGTAATACCATTTCTAGCCGGATCAGTATTTCACAAAACACCAAAAAAAAGCAAATATCACGTAAACAACACCGTAAAAGAAAAATAAAATAAAATAAAAGCACTTAATTAAAACTTTCCATCAATCACAAAAACAAAACCCTACTTTCTTCTTTCAATTACACATGCCCTTATATTATCGCGTACGGCCACCACTGTAGGCCACTGTATATATATACTGCGTGCATATCTAGGGCCTCAGTCTCGTTTCCCCACCTCATCAATACATCTCAACAGGCCACCAAAACACACAAATACCCCATTTAAACATCCCTTTTCAACTCCAAACAACTCACACGGCCCCGCACTCTCTAAAATGACAACCCCCATTTCTCTACCGCCGAATTTGGCCATGCTGGACCCGTCGCAAAACCTGAAGGCCATCGCAGCCGAAACCCAGGTCACTTCGGCAGAGATCTTGGCCGATGCTCATGATATCAAGCAGACAGACTTCAAGAAACCCAGTCTGACCATCCAGGACCTCGACGAGCTCCGGCTGTTCCAGCTTGCGAAGCGTCGTGACTACGAACAGCAGCTCAATAAAAACCGGCTTAACTATGGCCAATGGATGCGGTATGCCCGGTGGGAAATCGACCACAACCACGACTTCAAACGCGCCAGGTCCATCATGGAACGTGCCTTGGAAGTCAACGTACAACATGTGCCGTTTTGGGTGCGGTACATCGAGTTTGAGCTTCTTCACAAGAACATTAATCATGCCCGGAACCTATTGGACCGTGCAGTCACTATTCTCCCCCGTACAGACAAGTTCTGGTTCATGTATGTACAAACGGAGGAGACTTTGAGCAACTACGATGGTGTAAGGACGCTTTTTGAGCGCTGGCTCAAGTGGAAACCTACCGAGGCTGCATGGGACGCGTACGTTCTGTTTGAAGAGCGATACGCAGAATACGACAAGGCCAGGGCGGTGTTTTTGCGCTATGTTGTGGCATTTCCCGCCGGCTCTACGTGGCAACGCTGGTTAATGTTTGAAACAACGCTCCCGCACGTCGAAGACGCCCATGTGGCGAGAATCAGGGGTGTTTTTGAGGCTGCTATGGATACTTTACTAGCATCCAAAATCACCCGCTCCGATCCGGCCATTGCCACGATAATTGTGCTCTGGGTGCGCTGGGAAGCCTCTGTCAACGAACCCGAGCGTGCCAGTGCCATATTGGCGGCGGTTATTGACCAAAACTTGCTTCTGAAAGACCAAAAACTCGAGGTTTTACACCACTCAAACGAGTTCAAGGATATTGGCCCCTCTGGCCCATCTGACTCGTCTCTCCACCTCAAGAAGAAGCTCAGGTTGGAACAAGCCGTCGCGGAAAACCCAAGAGACTACGATTCTTGGTGGGAATATGCCAAGCTCCAGGAATCGACACTTGGATTGAACTACGCTATCGAATTACTAAACAAAGCCGTCGAAACACGTCCTCTTGATGAATTCAAGCTGACTTCCTGGCGCAGATATGTGTTTTTGTGGATAAAGTTGGCTTTGTACACCGAATACCTGGTGAAAGATATCTTGAAGGCAAGAGACGTGTGGTCAAAATGCCTCCAGGTGATTCCCCATGGTACATTCACGTTTGCGAAAATCTGGACAATGCATGCGGAGTTTGAATTGCGCAATGGCGACGGAATTACCCAGGCACGCAAGATCTTGGGCCAGGCCATTGGACAGAGTTGTCGAGACCGGCCCAAACCAAAACTCTTCAAGTATTATGTTGCTTTAGAAAAACGCCTAGGTGAGTTGGAAAGAGTGCGCAAGGTGTACGAAAAGTGGCTAGAAAGCTGTTTACTTTCCGATAAAGTTAGTGGCGGCAACTCCAGCGTCGAAGTTCTTCAGGAGTATATCGACTTTGAGAAATCTCTTGGCGAGTCAGAACGATGTGTTGCGCTCTTTGATATTGGCATATCGGATGCTTTTACAGACGAACTAAACAGTGGGGCTGGCTTGGAAACAATCTTCGAAAACTTTATTGATTTCCTCAAGGAGGAATTCCGCTACGAAAAAGCAAGGGAGGTGTTCCGGGCCCGTCTTGAGACCTCTAATGCCCAGTCGTGGGTGCAGTTTGCTCTCTTTGAATCGAGCATTTTGTCACCCAGCCAAATGGACGAACTTGAGAACGCAGAAACCGACGAGGTTCTGTTTGAGGTCGAGGAGCACCATTTACAGCACACCAGGGCCATCTTTTCCGAAGCCTACACGCATTTCAAGAGTATTCGCGATGGTATTAATGCTATATATATCGTTGAAGCGTGGCTAGAGTACGAGCGCATGCATGGCAGCAAGGACCAGGTCGACAAGGTCGAAGCCAAGCTTCCGAAGGCAATTACAAAGAGAAGAACTGTTGATGGTGTGGAGGAAGTGTACCAAGAATACGATTTCCCCGAAACAGCACCGAATCTCAGTAAGTTCTTGGCCAAAGCCAAGCAATGGGCCAGTGCCTCCAATTGAGCCATGGCCCCAAAAGACACCCAAAGATATCAAAGATATCAAAGACAGCAAAGATACACAAGAGGCTCTTTCACTCAAGATGCTACCTTGTACCCTTACAATCCAATCAAAGAATCGAGGCCTCTGTTTCATTTCTCGGGTGCTGTGTATTACTAAACCACCTACAAACCTCCACGTAGGGTCAACACCAAGTGCAACGACGTGCCTGGCTGGATCCCTGACACCTCCACAGTGGAATCGTCGTCCAACTGAGACCCGTTGAAAATCAACCGTTGTTGTGCTGGGGGAATTCCCTCTTTTTCCTCCATCATTTCCTTGATGCGGATCACCTTATCGGTGGGCTCGACATCCACGGGGATATCTCTGCCTGTCAACGTTTTCACCTTTACTTGCATGATGAGGGGTTTGAATGTGAATGGATAAATTAGTGGGGGCTCAAGGGGAAAAGGTAATAAATGGGCCTGTTCAAATGAGTCTGTGCTTTGGTGAGATACGTGAGAGTGAGCGAGGTCGAGGCCGCGGCCCTGTCCACTAACCATGTGCGCGCCGTTTGGCCCTGGAGCCACCACTGTTCTAATTTCTAGCCCCATGATAGCCCCATGAATTTTGCAGAACCAAACAATATTTTTTATTTTTTGGTGTTCTTTGTGATAATTGGGAGCTGAAACTTTGAGGAAATGTTGGAAATATTCAACCAGACTCCTTTCCAGTATAATTGTGCATGGCCTTATTGAGTCTTTGGTCATACTTGGGCCGGGCCAGCTGGGCCAGTTCATGGGGCCGGCAGTCGCATTTTGGGCCTGCCCATCTGACTCAAGCCATCACCAAGCTAACCAGGCCACCCAGGCCATCGCATCCATCCCCGCAAAAAAAGATCCAACCTTGACCATTGAAATAATCAAGCAGGTTACAAGTCAAGCTTAAAAAATCGGCTAGCAGTTGCAAGAGAAAATCAGAGGAAGGTCAGAATCTTAAAACAAAAAGATAAAACACACCACACAAAAACAAACCACCACCATTAATCATGCTACCGACACCGTACATCAGAAACCTCGATGACCGGGTTTATGACCCAGCAGAAGATTCGTTTCTCCTTCTAGATTCGTTGGAGGAGTGCATCGGGGACCTCCAGAAACGCCCGTTTCCTATTGTATGTGAAATCGGCGCAGGGTCCGGGATCGTTTCCACGTTCTTGAAAGTGAACATCTTTCCCCATGGCCTCTTCTTCGCTACAGATGTGAACCCTGCTGCATGCGATACCATCGTATCCACGGTGAAGGAAAACGACGTCAAGTCAAAGTTTACAACTGTCGATGTGTTCCAGATGAGCTTGACTACAGGCATCAGGCCCAAATCCGTGGACGTGCTAGTGTTCAATCCCCCATACGTTCCGGCCGAAGACGTGCCGGCCATCCCAGAAACGGCCGATGATTACACGTGGCTAGACTTGGCCTTATTGGGCGGATCCGACGGCATGGTGGTCACGTGGAAAGTGCTATATGACCTAAACGAGATTCTCTCGCCTGGGGGTGTGGCTTATATTTTGTTCTGTGCCCGGAACCACCCAGATAACGTGGCCGAGGTAATGCGGTCCCGAGGCTGGAGCGTGCGCACGGTGCTCAACCGGAAGGCTGGGTGGGAGGTGCTCAGTGTGTTGGAGTTCAAACGGGCAGATGAAAGTTAGGAGGGAGAAATGTGGGAAAAAGATATGTGTTTTATAGAAGACGAAGTGGACGTGCCATATCATATGTGTTGTGGCCACAGTTTTTGGTTAACACTGTTAGGGACATCCAAGAGTGTTGATGTGGTCTGGGGCCCCAGGCAAAAGCCATAATAGGGGTTCTATATAAGAAAATTGATTTGATAGGCGGTTCAAAACGGGCCAATTATGAAGGATCAGAGAAATTTGTAAAACTACTATATGAGTTGACGTTCTATGCTATGGGTGAAATCAGCACAGTTGGTATCGAGGTGTGGCTGCAATCGCGATAAATTAGCCTTCACTATGAGTAAATGTATACCACTGGATAAGAGAAAGTCTCATAAATACAAGAATTATGTTTTTATTCATGCATGAATTATAATTTTATCAATTTAAAATTACTCAAATATATTTTCACGTTGTGTGTAAGAATATTCCCAGATATACACTGTCCTTCTTCAACGCGGGCCAAGTTTGGTTCAACGTCCGTTCAACGTCCGTTCAACGTCTGACCACGGTTTAACCACGGTTTAACCAACAGTATCAGTCCGCACCACACTCGAACCTTCACATATAAATGTATGTTTGACATTGAAAATTTTACATTTGAGGAAAAAAAAATCACACATTCTAGTGCAAGTCTTTATTCTAATACTTTCTATATAGTCCATATACTCTTATACTTTCTTGTGTTGTAACTCACAGTCCCTCTACCACCTACCAAGGCTTCACTAACACGTACGCTTTTTCCTGTGGTTCCCAACTAAGTTGCCCGTGATCGTTAATTAAAAGTGAATTTTCACGATTAACCGTCTTTTAAAAATAACTGATGATTTATTTGTTTTTTGTAGCTGTGGAAAAGCGAAACTTGTGATTTTTCTTCGCAGTATAGTACTAATGGATTGTTAAGCTTCAAGTAATCCGTGCGATTAGCGTGGGCTGAATCACGGATTCACCCAAAATTTTCACCTCTTATCAATTATTTCAGAATTTTCACTTTTTATCAATTATTTCAGAATTAGCAGTATATATTCTTTCCCCACACTTTATAAAATGCCGAGTTGCTTTTGGTCTTACGGTTTCAAGTAAATTAATTAGTGCGGTCTTGCGCGGTGGCTCAATCGAGACTGGAAACGGTCAAAAAGATATTTTCCACGCAGTTCAACGGACGTTCAACGGACGTTCAACTGAAGTTTAACCAAAGTTTAACCAAAGTTTAACCAAAGTTTAACCAACGTTTAACCACGCACTTTATTCAACAGGTTAACCAAAAGTTTCACTATCCTCTTTCACCGTACAATTTAAAGATCAATAGGAAGCATAAAGCATAAATTACTTGTGAACTTTTTTTCTTTTTAACACCTAAAATATGAACAGCTCGTTTAGTCTGGCATTAAGATGTACTTTATTGGCAATAGGATATCACCTCAAGATTAAGCTTAAGAAATCTTTCTGTCCTGAATTTTTTTTTCCAGAATTATACAACGAAACATCGGGAAATAACCCTTTCAATAGATTCCAACCCTTTTTGGCTACATCTACATCACGATTCGAAAAAAGAAGCAATAATATATTTCCCTTTTCCCTTTAACCCGATACACCGCACATGTGGGCCCAATGATTCGCTAATATTTCATGTAAAGTGCAACACTTCATACTGATAACATTCAGGCATTTTTTTTTCTCGTAAAGCACCTGGTCGTGCTCTATCATCTGAAATTATATTCATCGACCACAATAAATGAAACAGGAAAGTTATCTTGGGTGGCTGGGTTCCATGTACCAGTGCGTTGCTCTTGTGGGTCCAAGAACTGGGGATACATTGGCCATTTGAGCAGGTCGAAAGGTTTCAATTCCGTCAGATTTTTTTTAAAAAAAACTACAGTAAAAGGTTTAGTTAGTGTATGAAATTACTTTCATATTTGAAATTGCCCTGTATACATTTATTTTTGCAATTCTAGGCCACGTCTTAAATGCTTCCCAAGGTCCAGGCAGGCCGAATGTGAACAAATGTGAACATGAGGTGGAACATTCCATCGGAGCAACACAAAAACAGGTAGAGAAAAATCCCAAATTATTTCTTAAACTCTTCAAACTCTTTAGAGATCATAGTCGTTTTAATTCCCTCAATAGAGTGGACCCCAAATTCTTGGTCAGAAAAAGATACCCAATAAGACTCCAGCTGAGTCCCCACTGAGCATACCAATGAGCATACTAAGGTGAGCACACAAACCTGATTAAACGCACCGGAGGGTACAACAATTCATGGATAACCACGCAAAACAAATCAATCCAAGGAAAAAATCACAAAGCAAAGAATAATTAAGTAAATTTTCAAAACTAAAATCATTTTTTTCCACTCCGTAAAGTATATCTTCCCATCTACCGTCTAAAACTGGACACTGGAGACTGGCCCGGGCCCGCACTCATTCCTGCTAGGTTTGGCCCCAGGCCTCGCGGCCTCATCTCAAAGACAAACGCATCTGAGCATCACCTTCATTTAACATTCACAAAAACACACAAAAACACATACAACCCCCCAAAAAAACACACAAACACCCTCTATGACAGAACGAGGACGCCCAACAAAATGGGGCGGCAAGTCTGCGCGGTTCATCGAGATCGGGGGCCAGAAATTGGACACCATCATCACCGGCCACTTGACCCAAGAACAGATCAATGCCTACCAGCAATATTTCCGTGTGGAGGAGATCTCCCACCTTCTAAGAAAGGCCGCTGCTCCGGGAGCTTCCATAGTACAACAATTGCCGTCATATAAGGTGGCCACGTTCCAGCGGGAGCCGTCACCACCGCCGCAATACGACCCCAATGGAAACCGGACAAATACTCGAGAACTCCGGATCCAGGCCCTCATGGAAAAGGAAAGACACGCGTTGGTGGAGCTCGCGGTGACCACCATCAAGAACTACGACCCTCCCGTCGACTATAAGAAGCCCGCCAAGACGTCCGAGAAGCTCTACATCCCCATCAAGGACTACCCCGACATCAACTTTGTGGGGTTGCTTCTTGGGCCTCGAGGAAACACCTTACGGCAGCTCCAAGAGGACTCAGGCGCCAAGCTTGCGATCCGAGGTAAGGGCTCGGTCAAGGATGGTAAACTGAGCGACGGAACCGGCTTTCTGGCGCCCGAAGACGACCTCCATGTGGTGATTACGGCCGACACCACGGCCAAGATCCATAAGGCCATTAAGCTCACCAACGAGGTTATCGAAAAGGCAATTTCCTCACCCGTGGGCCAGAACGACTTGAAGCGTGACCAGCTCCGTGAGTTGGCCGTGTTGAACGGTACGCTCCGTGAAACAAAACCCTATGTTGCGCCTGAAATCTTCAATTCCCAACGCAGACTGCAAACCAGAGACATCACCCAGATTGTGTGTCGCATCTGTGGAAACGTGGGCCATTATTCGCGTGACTGTAAGCTCAGGAACGAGAACCCAACTGTCGACTCATATAGTCCGGGCGTGTCTCCTGCGCCACAACTGCTTCCTGCAAGAAGACCACTCGAAGAGGAAGTGCCTCCATGGAAACGGGCCCGCACAGACCTGGGCCCTGCTTTTACTCAGCCCCACCTGGAAACGCCGCCCTGGGTGTCTCAGCAGCAAACGTACGGAAATCCTACTTATGGCACACAAACATACCCTGCTGCTGGAGCCAAGCCGGCGTATGGAACCCTGCATTATCCGCTGGATTATTCTCTGCAATACGGCCAGGCAAACCAAAAATACGGCCAATCTGGCCAATCTGGTCCCCCGCAATTCACACAACCACCTACACAATATGGTCTGCAGAATGGTGTGCAAACCGGGCTGCAGTATGGGCTGCAATATGGCCCGCAAAACACTCAATACGGTCTGCAAAACAATACTTATGGTCTGCAAGCCGGCCTGCACTCTCCACAATACGGCCAGCAGTATCCACACCCACCAGGTGGAAATGGCCCAACTTACGGTGCATCGGGCCAGGGTTTCCCGGGCCATGGTGTCCCAGGCCATGGTGTTCCAGGACATGGTGCTACTTCAGGTCACAGTGTATACGGCACACCATACAAACCACACGGATCTGCTCCTCCACCGCCATCTGTACCGGTTAGGAACCATCCTTCTGCTCCACCTCCACATGGCGTACCACATGGCGTACCACATGGCGTACCACATGGCGTACCACATGGCGTACCACATGGCGTACCACATGGCGTACCACATGGCGTACCACATGGACCACCACATGGACCACCACATGGGCCACCACATGGGCCACCATATGGAGCTGATCATGGAACACAAAACTTCCGCGGGGCTCGCCCACCGCCTCCTCCCCCTCCTCCAGCTGCTGTAGCTCCTCCGCCCCACAGACTTCCAGGGGGACCGCCCGGTGGAGCAAGACATCAGCGGCCTCCTCCACCGCCTCCACCTGGAGCAAACCGTCCGCCGCCTCCACCAAGATAAGTCACATTATCTCTACTGCTGGTGTACTGTCACTAATGGAGACGTCTAGGTGGTTATCAAATAGATTACTATAGGATGTGGCTCATGGGCATTCACGTGATGGTGGGAGCTGTTGGACCCCATAAAAGACAAGTTCAATGCGTTTGACGTTCCTCCCCCTAAGCACACGTTCACTTGGAGATATGGATTTGTGCAGATCCTAATACATTCACTTGGGAGAAACAACAGTCTTTATTATTGGTGTTCGTGTGATAAGTCTACAATTCTGATTCAGGAGTCTCCGAAGGTCAACTCTAGGTTCCCCGACAAATTCTACAAGAATCTGTTAGCCATATTAATGATGGGCCAATTCCTATATTTGCATAGCACCGCGCATTACATATCCCATTGGATATCGCATCACATAGCACATCCTATCAACGATCTCATGTCTGATCTCATGTCTGTAACGTATCCTGTAGTCTCTGAAGACACCCTTCCATCGCAATTCTAGAATCCACAAGTAATTCCCCCTCCAGAGCCAAATTCAACGCGATTCTCGACAAGTTGGTACCGAGCAGCAAGCTTGAGAGCATCTCGTTCAAGTTCTCTTCGGCTGGTTGTGTCTTTTTCTTGACCTTCAACTCGGCCACCTTGGATCTTAACGTTTCGAGACGAGCCGATAAGCTGGGGGTCTTTTGGTCACCCATAGTTACTGCTTTGGTGATACTATTGAGTTCCTTGAACCACTCTCTTTCGGCATGGGACAACGGAAGCTTTTGAGCCGCCCTGGCCGTTTCGAAGCGCTCAACAATCTTGTTACGCAATGCTTCCTCTCTCTCGATCAACTTTTCTTGACGAGCAATCAAGGTTTCAATACGTTCTTGGTTCTTGGCGTACTTCTCCTTCGACACGGTCTTTTCGTTGACCAAACGCAAGTCTTTTGTTTGGAGCTTGAGATCTTCAAACTGTATCTCAACTTTCATCTGCAACGCAATGAGAAACTTGGTGAGCGCCTTGACTTTCCTGGTCAGGTCCGAGGTGATTTGATGCACAAGATCCAACGACTCGAAATTGGTTGGATCAAGTTCCTGTGCGCTTTTGAGTGGTTTAGAACTCTCGGCCTTGATCAAGCTAAGTTCTTCAGCGGGTAAGGTGGTGTGACGGACACGGAGGTCTGGTTCAAGCTTATGAGAAGAGACTTTGGCCTCAAGTGTATTGGGCTTCTTTTCGCTGCTGAATTTTTCCACCTGGAACACGCCCACCTCGTCCGTGGAAGATGTCGCTATGAGGTACTCACCAGAGCCCTCGATAGTGTCCTTAATATATGCAAAACTTGCAGAAACAGGGCTGGTTTCTATGAGCTTATAGGTGACATCAAAAGAGGTACATTCGGGGTCAAGTATTTGTGCAGCTGCTTGGGCCAGGTCTCCAATAAGCAAGGATTTACCCAGGGCCACCAAAATCTTAGAATCACGAATATTCTGGAACAGACGCTGGGAGTTTTTGGTGTACTTGAGATCAGTAGCATCCGTGGACAAAACCGTCAATTGGTTGAGGCTGGCGTCAATGAATGCGTTGATTTTGAGCTTGGTATTATAAAAGCCCAATTCCTCATGGTAGACGTGCATCTGCATGTCGAACTCCTCGTCGTGGTCAAGTTCTTCCTCGTCAGATTCTACAATGAACCCAAATCCACGAACAGGCTTAGAGTAGTGTATTTCCTTAGGTTTCTTGGGCACTCTTACGGGTTTAGTAGGTTCCTTAAGCGTACCCTTGGGCTTTTCGATTGCCAAAGCCAATGGGATTATCTGGGAAAGATATGATACCACCACGTTTCCCGTGGGTGCCTGGTGGATGCTTGCCAACACAGGAACATGTCCGTTTACATTAGTTTGGATGAGTTTAGCGTGTGGGCCAGTGACTGCCAAGGGCCCTAGAAGCTCCATGGACGCAACATCTTCTCCCATATCGAGGGACAAGGATTGATTGTTGTCGGCCTCTGCAAATAAGGGAGACGAGAGTTTTGCCTCTAATTTAGCCACAAAAGCCGATTGTTTAGCGAAAACCGCGCGGTAAGCGGCAAACACAGACGCAGGGGGGAGTCTGGATTCATAGCTCAGCAAAAACGACAGCCAGTCCTCAACAAACGTGGAGAGCAGCGCCTTGGTGGTGCTGACAGTGGAGGATTTGTATGTGAACGGATAAAGCGCGTAGATGTGGCCACATTTGGTACTGAGGTACAAAGAGATGACACCGGCAAAGTCCCGGGACGATCCAAACGCAATCGACAGCACTTCCTTGCCTTTTAATGGCAAATACTGGTCCAATGGGACGGTCAACATAGGGTGAGTCAAGGAAAACACGATATCGTAAAGCAAAACGTTGGTTTCGGTGAGAATCACCAACTGGGAGTTCTTGGAGCTCGCGGGGTGCCAGAGCACGGTTTTTATGCGCAGCCCGGCGTTTTCTGGGAGTGATAGACTGACATCAAAGCAGTTCCATACGGGTTCTGGCGAGTCGAAATCGACAGGGTCCTTGACGTCAACAATGGCCACTGTAGACTCGCCTACAACCGCAAGAAGCGTTTCGTTATGGTTGAGAAAGAGCTGCTGGACCCTAAAGGGGGCACAGGATGAGATATTTAAGAGTTTGAAGTAATTTTGCTGGTGGAAAATCGGCGCTGTTTTCACCACGTTCACTGAAGCAGAGAAGATCTGCGAGTCGCCTTTAATAGCAACACAAGAGTGTTCTGAAGGGGTGTAATTCTTGAAAATGTTTGCCTCCTTGAGGAAGGAAGACAATTGGGACATTTTCAGGGAAAAATAGGGTGGGGTTTTCCTTTTTTGGTGTTTTGGCCGGTGGTTAAACAATTCGCAGGTGATGTATTGGGACTCTCGGGCTTGATGGCTCTGGTGCGGTCACGTGAGGTAATGATGATGGTTTGTGTAATTTGAAGGGCAGGCAAAAGTAGGAAGAGGATGAAATAAATAAATGGGAAAGTAATGGGGATTATCTATTTCAGTGGCTTCTTAAGCTTGAAAGTTTTAATTATATTTTATAATTCGTGGTTGGTTTATTTACGGCACTATATTAATTTTTAATATTCCTGGTTTGAGATTTTATGAGCTGATTACATGACATTATAAATATTAGCTAACACTAGCTGAACAAAGAAAAACATAAAAGTATTGATTAAAAACACAGTTGACCCGTTTTGTTAGAATAAACGTGTCTATAATTTTTTTTATTATCGGAAACCCCAAAAGGGAAGTTCCTGTTTTATAGCACATCCTCTAGATCAAGTGTCTTAAGACTAAGGTGACCTTAATAGTGCTGCGACTGAGGCCCCCAATGGGCCAAATAAGTATTCACCAAAAAGGACTTAGAAACCAGTTTATATCCTTTTTAACACCTTCCACAGTTCCAATTCACCAGTAAACAAGAAACCTCCAAAAAAAGATTAAAAATCCAATATAATTCAGTCTTTTCCTCGTTGTTGGCCCATTTTGGTCTTCGCAGACCTGGCACCTCTCCCAGATCTCACCGGAATGGAAGGCTCACCTCGGTGGTGGAACGACCAGGACACAGTTCTTTAAGAAAACCAATCGATTGTGGAACTAATTTCCGCGTGCCATTTGGCGAGTATGTTGCCACGCCAAAATTCGGGTTCTGGAGCCAACGGAGCCGGATTTTTTTCAAGAGACTGTGGTTCTCGCTGGTGGCACTAATTGATTGTGCGGTAAGTCTTTCTTCTTGCGTAGCATGTCCCGAGCCCAGGGACCTAGTTCGTGTACGGGTCTGGAGAATGTTTTGAATATTCTGGGGAATGTTTTGAATATTCTGTGGTATCTTTTGTGGCACGGTTTTTGCCCTTTGGGTACTTTCGTGGCTGGGAACAGTCACCACTACTTTGTATCCTCCACTTTCACTAGTGCCGTTGTGAATGGGCCCATTTTCTATACTGTGATATTCGCCAACATACGCTTTATGGAAAAGTCTGGATGACTTGCGGCGAAAAGTCCCGTTTGTGAATCTAAACCGCACCAGGATCATGTGTTTGAATCTTCCACGTTTTGATTTATGCTCCAACATTTCTTTGCCCGGATCTGTGTCAATTTTCTGGCCCCACCAAGGAAAGATCCACGATGGGTGCAAACCGGGTCCTCGTAAGTATTCCATTGGAGTGAAGTTTTGTGGGTGTGTGATCTTTTTTCTGTTATATATTCTTTATAAATAATATTTTTTGTTTGTATTTTTGGGTGTTATTTTTTCGGTTATGTTTTACAATTCTGTGAATATATTATTGTGCTGTTTTTAAGCTAATTATTTCGGGTAGTAAATAGGACGGAAAAAAGGTCGGTGGGTAATAATTTCTCGCGTGCACTGCGTCTGTGCTTACTGTCGCTTACTGTCTGAAGCATGGTGTATATTTAGGTAGCATTTATATTAGCGATGGTATTATCATCGATAATAGCTTCAATTTTTAGCGTGTGTTTTGACATCGATCTTAGCGTCGTTTTTGGTAACGTTTGTTTTAGCAGCGTTGTTTTAACAGCGTAGTGTTTTTCAGCTTCGTTTTTTAGCGTCGATGTTCATCTAAATCCCGAGCCTGGAATCCGAGCTTATCCCTTCCGTGCAAACAGTCTGGGCCTTTT
Organism: Metschnikowia gruessii; assembly: GCA_030563445.1. Classification (NCBI taxonomy): domain Eukaryota; kingdom Fungi; phylum Ascomycota; class Pichiomycetes; order Serinales; family Metschnikowiaceae; genus Metschnikowia; species Metschnikowia gruessii. The sequence goes on from JAJMIV010000057.1 coordinate 15,816, forward strand.
GGGCGACGAATGGCCCCGGATCCCCGAAACCCGTGTGCCTCGGTTGCTGTCCATGACTTGTTTGGCTATAGTGGTGAAAGAATCGAGAACCTGCTGTTGGTACTTAAGTCTGTCGTGGATCTCTGTCTCTAGCATTTTTTCGTTTTTTTGGTGCTGCAGGAGGAGTTCCCGTTGCGAATTGAGAAGAAAGCTGGAGAGAACCATAATGGTGCCTTTGTTCCTGTCTCCCAAAACCTTGAGCCTCGAGTACTCCATGTACATCTGGGTGAACTCCTCCACACATTCGGCATGGAAAATAGGAGCAAGAACGTCAAAACTGGCTTTCAAGAGAAGGGCCAAGCTTTCCATGGCAATGGAGTTGGAGTAGCCGATTTCCTCTAGTAACCGTCCTTTGGTGGTATCCTGCTTCAGTAAGCTTGTAATGTTTCTTTGCACGTTTCCAATGAGTTCTAAAGCAAGGTCCAATTCGGGCGTGGCAGAAGGCAATTTGGAGTCAATGAGTGCAGGTTTCCTCTTTTGGGTGTCGTTTGGGGTTGGGGAGCTAATTTCCTTATCCAACTGGGGAAACCGGATACTCTCGAGAGTTTCGATAATCTTCAAGATCTGGACCTTTTTCTCTTCATACCGTCTACTGATTTCTTGCACCATCAAAGAAACTTCGTTGAGTTGCTGTTCCTTGGCAGCCTTGTGTGCCTTCAATGAAGAGTCCATTTTCTCAAGGATACGCTGACCCTCGAGCTTTTCCCTTTCTAAAAGCTGGGCCTCATTCTGTAATTTGGTAAACTGTTCCTGCAAGAGGACTTTCTCGGCTTCTTGGAAAGTCTGCAAGCTCTTGGCTTCCTCTCTCACCAGACGCAACTGGCCGAGCAACTCTTCCTTTTCGTGTCTGTTGAACTTCTCTTTGCGTTGCAACATCTCAAATTCAGAAAGTTCACTTTGGAGATGGACAACTAGCCGTTGGCTCTCAGCGAGCTGGGCTTCAAGCTCAGCCTTAATTTTGGAGAACCCGGTATCTGGTTGGGGAAGCTCTGATGAATCTGGATTGTTCGAGGTTTCCAACTGCTTGATCTTATCTTCAAGAAAACGTATCTGACTGGACTTTTCTTCTGCTGATTCTAGCGAATCCTTATACTTTTTAGACAAACTCTTCACCTTGCTAGCCACGACCGACTGCACCTCGAGCTCGTGGTATGTTTGTTGTAAGGTGTGTCTGAGATTGCGAACTTCATAATTTGATTGTTCAAGCTGGTCCCTAGTGTCACTTAAAGCATCTCCAATGTCAGCAATTCCACACAGAACATCACATTTGAGCTGCTGTGGGCTGCAATCGGCATATTCGTTTGCCTTGAGTTGCCTCAAGTCACATAATTGCTCATAGACCTCAAAGAGGAATTCCGATTCCTTCTCTTTCTTGCCGTCTGCCAACAGTTCCACATCAGTGGAGTCGGAGTTGTCGAATGCGAAAGCCTTGGAAATATCCCCCAAATAAGCATCGGAAACAGTCCCTTCAAAAGCACTTTGCAAGTGTTGTCCGGCACCTATCTTTTTTTCTGCGTCCGGGTCAGCACGGACCTTTTTCTTGCCATTTTTTTCTTCAACCGCAGACGTTTTGCGGGCTTCCGCTTTATTTTTGTCTTTTTGCGTTTGCACTTCTTTTTCACCTTGGACCTGCGCGTCTTGACTATCTTCATCTTCACTGCCTTCTTCTTCTTGCCTGCTTTCTTCAACTTCTTTGTTTTCGGTTTGTCCACCTGCTTCGTGCTTTCGCAAGTGTAAGAACTCTTTGAACGCAGAATCGACGTCATCGGAATCCTGGCAATCACTGGGTTTGAACTCGTGGTAAGTGGTAAGGTTTTCGGCAAAATGCACCGACTTGCTCCGTGGTAACTTGTTGAAGGAGGCTGTTTCTGAATCTTCCGATTTGGTCTTGACACAAAAACTACTGGACCTCCTCAAACTCAGTTTGATGTCAAAGGGATCGAAAGTTCGGAAGTAAGACTGGTGTTGATGTGGCTGGCTGTCTTTTTGCTGGGACTGGTTCAGCAGAAGCTCGTCCAAAGTAGGCTTGATCTTCAGAGGTCTACGGAGGAAAAATCGCTTTTCCGGTTTGGGGATCTCGCCTGCGGTGACGATTTCAGATTCTCCAGAGACCGATGATTCGCTTATCAGACACGCTTTAAGATCTTCTCCTGGCTTGCCTAGTGCAGAAGAGTGAAAGATCTTTTTGAACATTGGCAAAAAGCGGTTGTGCTGTTTGTGAAGAGTACTAAGAGAATATTATGGCTTGCTGCGAAAAGGTTCCAGATATTTCCCTGGGTATGTTTGTTCGCAGCCATGCCACCCACAAAACCAGTCGGGGAATATGCATTGATGCGAAAAAAAAATGTAATTTACTATTAGATATTGGTTAAAGATTGGAATTATTCTAGAGGGAAGTGTTTCTATAGTGATTGTGTGATTGGAGGTGACCATTAATGAGCATATATTTATACTATTTAAGAATTAGCAGAGGTGTTCAGGAAGCTAGTGTGCATGGTGGGTGTTTTGGGTAACTAGGGTGATATATTTGTATTGAGAAAATATGTGAGATTAAATGCACGGGAAATTTCGTGCTATTCAGCACCTTTGCTTTCGATATTTTGGGATATAGAGTAGACCATGGGGCATCTTAATGTTATGTTTATGAGGGTGTAAAAGGATCCTGTCTGGTGCTCAATATTTGGCTGAAGGATCTTCCTGAGTGAAGAGGTTTGGGAGGTATGAAAACTCAACCGGAGTGGGGTATTATCCGAAACGCGTCATTGGAAAAAGAATTATTTCTAGAAATATTATACAGTCTAGCCATTATAGATGTCGGAAACGCAAGAGTCTCCGAGTAAATAGAAATACTCTCGTATCTAGAGTGCTACAGGACCATCAATTAATTGTTACATGTCAGAATCTTGTCCACATCAAGAAAAGTTACATTCTCATGTGACACCTTTTCAGCATTGTTATAAAGGGAATTTTCTGTATTCAGGGAATAATTTTAGTGACTCTACTAGAAATATTTGTTGACTGTATTGGGAACATTATATGTTGACTCTTCTTTGGAGCAATATTTGCTAGGATTTAAGTTCTAAAGCCTTGGTGAATAAGATGGAGCAGTTCTTTTTTCTTTGTGGTACTTAATGTATGATATTCATCATGGCCACACAAGGTTTTACTTTAGAGGATTTTAATACAGGGTGAAAGGCCAGAGTGTAAGCCCTAAGATATTTAGTTGTCTTCCAAGACATACCCCAGGTTACCCTCCTTGCGAGGTTCGCATAATGCTATACTTCGCTCTAATGAGAAGAATATGGTAACTATTACTTGCACCAATGTGACGTAAGAGCCACCCAGTTCAAGTGAAGTGAAATGATATTTTTTTGTCATCATACACATTTACCCGCCTCAGAGGATACGTGTCCATCGTAGTGGCTCAACTGTTTCCTGAGCACTATGGACATGAACCATCCACAGTTAGTGGATAGAATAATACAAATATAAGAGACATGCAGCTTTCATCAAACCAGGAAAAATTAAACTTAACTTAGAACTAAAACTTTTCTATAGTGTGCCTCTATAAGTACCGATGCTGACAACCTTTTTCAAGAAATACATGCTTCTCCACGAGCAACTGCAAAACGTACGGCCCAGAGTTCGCACAATTGTCTACACCCAAAGAACGAACCAGTGAAAACTATTAACAAAACATTAAATTACCAACACGTTAAATTAACAAAAAAAAAAACTCAAATCACTGCTGTGCCTTTTATTTAAAAACCCACAGCCTCCTTTTCTCCTTCATCCTTGTGTCAATAAAAAAAAACGTCAACCTAACTTTCAATTTCCGGCCGCACCCGAAAATGGCCCTGCCCCAACCCAGACATCTCGAGTCCACTCTCTAGCCTGCCCCACGCTCGCTGTCCTGTCCATACTGTCCATATTCACCACCAGTACTCAGTATTTCTTCTCTTCGCAGCAACACTGAGACTGATATTTCCCCAGTCTTCTTCACAAATCCGAATCTTATCTTTCATCTGAAGCGTGATTGGCCATTCTTACACAAATAGAAAAACAAAGGCCCAGAAAAAACCAGGAAAAAACCTTGAGTATCCCAAATTTAACCACATAAAGAGAATACCATGGGAAAACAATACATCTCCACTGTTTCGGCTGCACAGGCCCATAAACTGGACATTCTGGCCGTGGCCATGACCAATAAACACACCATCACCGTGTCGAGTGACGGATACGCTCTTTTTTGGGATAACAAACAGGACGAAGTGCACACACCGCAGGATTTTGCCGTGCAGAAACTCATTGATCCTATTGGTATCCACCATGTGGCTGTGTTTGAAGATGTGCCCTCAGGACTGACCACACGTGTGGCAGTAGTTGCGTTTGCGTGTTTCGACGGGCTGGTGCGTTTGTACCAGTACTTGAACGAGGATCTTGCCACATTTGCCGCCGTGTCGACGGGGCTGACCTTCAGCCATGACCTCTGGTGTCCGGCATTCTATAAGGACCCATTGTCCACGCAGCACCGGTTTGTGGCGACAAAAACAAACGGAACAACTGTAGTATACGAACTTAACCTCACAGTGGCCGAAGAAGGGGCCGTTACTGTTGATGTTTCCACGGAATCAGGCGTACTCAATGCTTCCAATATCTTCACGTCTTTCCCCAACGCATTGAGCGTTTCTCCTACCGAAGATGCTCTTTGTGCCGTTGGATACACCTCCGCAGACGTGGTGGTATATAGCATTAAGAGCCACAAGCAAGTGTTCACCTTCCACTCCACGGACTTGCAGGTGAAACAGGGCAAGGGCTCTACTTCAGTACCCCGTGTGTTGGCGTTTTCTCCTGGCGGCTCGATCCTTGTAGTGGCAAGAGACAACCAGTCCGCGGGCTCCATCACGTTGTATGACGTCAAGTATGGTGAAAACGTTGGCTCCTTGACCACACTGACGCATTCGTCCAAGACCACCATCGGTGGGTTTGCACACGAGGGCTGGATCATGGGCTTGAGTTTCAATGAAGATGGAAGTCTTTTGGCTTCGTGCGGCTTCGACAAGTGCGTGCGTGTGTGGAACTTGGAGCTGCGTGAAAGAGAGGCCACCATTCTGGTCAATGTCACTGACCTAGAGGATACCACTCACGACGAGGTCGATGCCAGCATATGTAGTGGAGTTTCCTTCATCAAGAAGGGAGTGCGTGGCGGACCAGGTGGCGACTCGAACGAGGGTTTATGTGTGGTGAGTTTTGACAGAGGTATTCGCTGGTACAGAGAAGCAGGTGGAATCTAGTGACCGAGGAAGTGGAACACAAAGAAGCCAGGAAGAGTATCAAAAAGTGTATGTTGCACAAAATCGAGCAATGCTCTTAAGGTGGTTTTGGTGTATTCCTTCGTTGTGATATACTACAGATCTGGGTGCTCTCTAATGGTTCGCCTGTAAGCATTTATTAGGGCCCTACAAAAACCATCAAAGATGTTGCTTCTACGGTGTGAGAGTTTTGAAAAGGACACAACTGAAGAATTCAAACATTCGGATATCTTTACATTGCCCCATATTTTGGAACTCATTTCTTAGTGGAATATCTAGAAAGATGAATCGTGGTTTGAGCTGGTGGAGGTGCGCGAAGCAGTCTTGGCCAGAATCTGGGGTATTAAATGCGACCAGCTGGTCTCGGATCTGAGGTGTCTATAATGAATAAAAATATCATATGAAAGAAAGGGTCTGCAAAACCGTGTCTTCCAGTAAAATGGCATTAAAGTAGGTAAACTAGTTTTCACTAACCCAGCACCGTATACATTTTCCCCACTTTCATCAAAATATACAAAACACAAGAACCAAAAAACACGCTTCTACACCCATCGCATCACGTGACCCAGACATTCCCCAAAGTAAACATCCATCAGTATCTCTTTCAAAACCCTAAATATTCACCACAAACACCCCTTTTCACATGGATCCACCGCAAAGTATCCGCGGATACATCGACCAATTGGTCGACTCCGATGGTGATACCACCGAAGCGCTTTCCCAGCTTGAAATATCTGCTACTACGGATGGTGTACTGCTTCCTGATTTATCGTCGCTTCTAGATCTTGCATTTGAGCCCATGGTGAGCTCTATGGTCAGAAACCGGCTTTTTGGCAAATGCTTGATCCCCTCTGGAGACTATGAGATCCCGCCGGACGTTTTTCTGCGTGTTCTTGGCGTCATTGGTGCACCTGAAGTGTATTATAAGAATGGTAAACAGCATAAACTGAAGCGGTTTTCTTTGCCCACTCAACAGAAGATTTTGCAGTGGACTATCAACGTACTTCCGTTCTTTGGTCTGGGATTGCATCGGTTGCTTCGTCGCTCGCTTCCGATCCTTTTTGGCTTGCTTTCGTACGAGTTCCTGAGACCCTATATCGCCACATTCATTATAGTAGCAACAACAGCACCAAAACCTGGAGAAGAATTGCAAAATTTACCCGCTCAAAGGCAAAAACCCTTCCAAAGATCGCCTCTTCGGCCGTGGCATGTTCAGTTGACTGCAGATTTGCTTGACCGGTTTCCTCTTGACGCTTCTCTCAGGGCCTTAATGTTGCACTTTTCAAGGTTAGACACCTCACTTGATCTCCGCCGTTTATGGAAATCTCACCAAGTGCCTTCGCTTACGCTATCCGAGGGTGGAATAGCTACCCCAGACGAAGACTTCTTGGGGGTTTCGCGCCTCAAATCCAACGAAACGGGTGATATAATATGTCAGCAGATCTTGGGTCTTCACATGAGCCTCCGAAGGGTTTTTAGGGCATTTGAACGGAGCTCAAAGAAACGTAAAATCGACCTAGACTCGTTCCTGGCAACTGACTTATTCAACACGCTACCAGGGGAGCGTCAAATCGCAATTAGTGCGGTGAACTCCGTGTCGTCACTCATCTCAAACTTCGAGAATATTAACTTCATAAACCCCAGCTCTGTTTTCGCCAAAACCCCCTCACCAAACCACCGGTTCCGATGCTTATACGTGAGCCTTGTGCTTCTCAAAGCGGGCCCGTCAAATCTCATCACACGAAAACTTTCCTCGGCTCTTCAGCACCATGTGTTTCCAGGAGACTCAGTCCCAGGAACTTATGATAATTTTGTGATTGAGAACTTCGCGAGATATGGCACTTTGGGGTATTTCAAAACAGAATTTGAGACGTATTTGGACGAAAGTGTGACCAAAAAAACCATGGACTTGCCACTTTGCAAAAACCTCCTCCGGCTCATACCTCACTTCCATCTTGTAAAGAGCGAGGTGGTTTTGCGTACTTTGCATCGCATTTTCTTATTTGTGAGTGACCTTTCGCAGAAGGGCGAACTGAAATCACAGACACAACTGAAACTACTGAAACCAGGAAAAGTTCTGACACCCCAGACCACTTTACCCCAGTTGATGGCCAACTTGAGTCTCCTTATAGCAAAGTATGATTCTTCAAGTGATGAAATAGTGTGTGAGTTCCTTGAGTCGGTGTTACCTCAAATTTACCGACTTCTGGAAACGTTCTGGTCCAAACTAGAGCTTTTCAGTAAACTTTCGTTGGTTGCATTCATGTCCCACACGATAAAGCTAGTTAATACGAAGTTGAATTCATGGACAAACCCCGCATGCTTGATACCACCTCCATCGCTCATGTTCAAATTCGTGACTTCAACTCACCCTCTTATAGTCTCGGAAGCGCTTGGATTTATTGCATCACTCAAAAAACTCAAGCTCTCGGAAAATGACGGCTTCAAGACTTCTTTAAAAAACGCATATGTGATGGACTCGATCAATTTTGTTTGGCGAGATATGGCGTTCAAGTATGAGAGAGGAACAATCAACCAGGGAATGTACTTACACCCCCAGTTTCTCCAGAGAATGAATGGGTTGGATTTCTTCAGCAACTCCAACCTTATTCTGACCCGGTCTGTAGGTAGCATCGTGCAGAACCCTGCGTTTGCCTACCTTTGTGCTGAAATTGTGTGGAGACTAGAAGATATGCAACAAAACATCTCCACGCGCCACCCTGGCCCTATTTCTGAGGCTTCAGTGACACAACTTCAACAAGACCCCGAGACTACGTGGCTCCACGTGAGCTACCATGAGCTCAAGGTCAGTCTTCTCAACCACCTCGACACAATGGGATTCCATGGGTTGGGAGATCTTTTATTTACTTCATTAAAGCCTTTGGTGAACCAGAGGGCACGAGTACAGGGTGACTTTTGAGTGTATTAGAATGTTTCTGTTGATTGAAAAAGTTGTGATTGGTCTGGATATTACCTCCAAGGAACACCATACAAACGAGAGGTGCAATATTCAATGTTATATGCAAGGGGAAGGAAAAACAACAAGGAAAGAAACCCTTTGATTTTTTAAGAAATCCAAAACAGTCTTACCCAGAAAAAGGAAACATGAAACTCAACAAAAAAACAATAAAACAAAAATATGGGGCTTCTTCGTTCTTATATTCCAATACCTTACTGTTTGGGTGCAAATTCGGGAGTGCACATTGCCCCAGATTCGGTTGACGCGATCGATGTGCTCACCATGAGAAGACTTTTGCCATAGGCAACGGGAAATAGTTTTGCAAGAAACTCATCAAAAAAAGCCGCAAACCGTCGCCTGATAAAATATCATGATTCGTGGGCTTCAAGGAAAAGTTTCACATATCCGGAAGTTGGCCTCTGCCTCTGGTTCGCAAGATTCCAAGGCCGGAGTCGCTCTCAATCAGCTACATACTAAGTGGATCGCCAAATGGAAAGATGCATTTGGCAATGGGTCTCTCCACCCAAACAAACAAACGACAGAAATCGGGAAAGATGCCGAAAAACCTTTCTACTGCCTCTCGATGTTCCCGTACCCATCGGGGGTCCTACATTTGGGCCACCAGAGGGTTTATACCATCAGTGATGTTATTTCCAGATACATGCGGCTCAAGGGCCGAGAAGTGATCCACCCAATGGGATGGGATGCTTTTGGGTTGCCTGCGGAGAATGCTGCCGTCGAACGAGGCATCAACCCAGCCGATTGGACCGAGCTGAATATCGGCAAAATGAAGCAGCAGATGGAGTTGATGTTGGCCGATTTTGACTGGGACCGTGAGGTCGACACCAGCTCGCCAGAATACTATAGATGGACCCAGAAAGTCTTCACGCTCCTTTTCGAAAAGGGCTTGGCTCATCGCAAGGGTGCAGAGATCAATTGGGACCCTGTCGATCAGACTGTATTGGCCAATGAGCAGGTGGACTCAAATGGACGTTCCTGGAGGTCTGGTGCACAAGTTGAGAAGAAGGTATTGGAGCAGTGGTTTATTGGCATCACGAAGTACGCCGACGCGCTCAATGAGGACTTGAAAGCACTTGATCAGTGGCCCGATAAGGTCAAGGCCATGCAGAAACATTGGATTGGAAAGAGCGAGGGTGCTGAAATCAGATTTCCCACCAACAATGGGGCCGAAATTGCGGTTTTCACTTCGAGACCAGACACGCTTTTCAGTGTCCAGTTTTTGGCTGTTGCACTTGACCATCCTCTTGTGTTACAGGCCAAGAACACCGACCTGGAGTTGGCAGATTTTGTGGCCAAGTGTTCCGAGGGTGATCTTGACCCCGAGTCAAAAGAAGGCTACAAGCTCCACCATATCAAGGTATCTATACCCATTGGCGTTGACGGCGCGAAAAACACCGTTTTTGAAGTCCCTGTCTATGCGGCCCCATATGTCTTAGGATCATATGGCCACGGTGCAGTCATGGGATGTCCAGCACACGATGTTCGTGATGCAGAGTTCTGGAACCTCCATAACCCCGGAGTGCCTGCAGTGGAAACAGTGGGGCCCAAGGATAAGACGGCTGCTCTTGCAAACGAGTCTTTGTTTACTGCTAAGGACGGTGTATTGTATGACTCGTCCACGTTGAAAAACGGATTGCCCTCCTTGGGTATATTCGGTGGATTGCCCAGCACAAAAGCAGGCAAAAGGGTCATCTCGTGTCTTGAAGATGCAAACAGCGGACTGAAATCCACACAATTCAAGATTAGAGACTGGTTGATCAGCAGACAGCGTTACTGGGGAGCACCTATCCCTATCATTCATTGCGAAAGCTGTGGCCCTGTGGCAGTTCCAGACAAAGACTTACCCGTGCTTCTTCCAAAGGTGGAAGGCAAACATTTCGGCAAGGGTAATCCCCTCGGAAGCATTGATTCGTTTGTGAACACTACGTGTCCTTCTTGTGGGTCCCCAGCAAAGAGAGATACCGACACTATGGATACATTCATAGATTCATCGTGGTACTTTTTCAGATACACCGACCCAAAAAACACCGACTTGATCTTTGATCACGATAAGGCAACCAGCTCCATTCCCGTGGACTTGTATATAGGAGGAGTGGAGCATGCAATTTTGCACTTGTTGTACTCGAGATTCATCTCGAAGTTTTTGGGTGACTGTGGCTTATGGAGTGGCCAGGATTTCAAAAATGAGCCCATCAGGCGTCTCGTCACTCAAGGAATGGTGCAAGGAAAGACCTTCACTGACCCAGAGACTGGACGTTTCTTGAAACCCGAGGAAGTGGACTTGAAAGGTCCTGCTGGTCCGGCCATCAGAGCTACAGGAAACACTCCGAACGTTAGCTTTGAAAAGATGTCAAAGTCGAAGTATAATGGTGTTGATCCAACTGAGTTGATCAGCACCTATGGAACTGATTCTGTGAGAGCGCAAATTCTATTTGCTGCTCCTGTTTCCGACTCTTTGAACTGGAACGAAGAGCATATCCAGGGAATTCAGCGTTGGTTGAAGAAAGTCGTGAATATGAAAGATGACGTGGTTGCAAACTTTAAACGTACGTTCACACGGACTCTTGCAGCTGACGAGTTTGCCAACTTGACGATTAATGGTGAGCACTTAAAAACGACCAAACTCAACCCAGACGAGTTCAAATTGTACAATGAGGTTCATTTCTACGTGAATAGGGTTGCTCATTCAATGGAGCATGATTTGTCGTTGAACACTGTGATTTCAGACTACATGAAGTTGACAAACTATCTCCAACGAGTAATAAAGGAGAAGCAAGAAATCCTGCCGGATCTTTTGATGGACTCATACAAAAAACTCCTTATCATTATGGCACCAGTAACTCCATCTGTTGCAGAGGAATGTTGGGAGGGTCTCAGTAAAGCAATGGGTGAGGAGTGGAAGTCTATTTTCTGGCAAACATACCCCCAAGGGAAGGTGCTTGTGTCGCCCTACAGTGACTACAAAATAATAGTGAACGGAAAAAAAATCGGCACTATTGTGCGAGTCAAGAGCATCGACGGTCTTTCCGAAGATCGGATCTTGGATGCTTTCAGAAATCACGAGTTATTGCGTGACCGCATAAAAGACAAGAAAATTGTGAAAGTCATTGCCAAGAAAAGCGTGGTGAGCATCATCTGTGGCTCAGCCTCCGCCTAGACTCATGAAAAGTGTGGGGACCGAAGGCTCGGAGCGGCGTTCAGCCGGAATACTGCACACACGTCGCATCTGACGCATCAAAATGCCCTATTTTAGTCTGGGGTGGTAATATCCTCGGAGCTGGAAAATAAAGTCCGAGAGCAAAGATTCCGGAATGAGTAATTGATCTCGGACATAAATAGGGCCTCTTTTGGTATGTGTATCACTTTCACAAGACACAAACACTTTGCTTTCTTTTGCTTTATCTTGCTTCACTTTACTTTCTGTTTTATCTAAGATATCTGGTGTGGAGCTGCATCTTATTGATTCCATATATTGAGCTTTGCCCCACATTTCATGAAGATGGTTTGTGAATTCCCATACAATGTGTTGAATCGCATTGTTCGTTTATCGGACCGAAACGACCAAATCAAGCTTGCACAATTAAACCGTGAATTCAATCACGTGGTGTGCTCGAGGCTCTATAAGACTATCATGGTTGTTGATGATACTTATGAACTTCCAGACTCGGAGATAGCATCATACACATTTGTTCCGGCAAGTGACTTGATTCGGTTTGCTGAATGTTTGAATGTCCACAATTTCCATTTTGTTGATGAGGTGATCATAAATACCCACAGTGCCGAGGTTTCGGTGTCGCTCATGAAGTTTTATCATAAAGTTTCCGAGCTTTGGAACATCACAGGCCATCTTATTAAATTTGTCAATTATGACGTGTTGAGTCTCCGGGTGACGGACTCGTTGAATAATTACTTGGAACTGAACTCGATCCAGTTCACTGAGTATGACGATGGAGACTATATTCTTGCCAAAAAGAGTCGCAAGATTCGGAACTTGCATAGCTGGTTTATGTTTGACATTCTGGACTTTCTTGTGGCACCCACAAGTGACGCGTTGACAAGGTTGGGCTTTTACATCGAGAACAACCATTATAGAGGCAACGCAAATGAGGGGTTCACTATTGAAAAGCCGGACTATAACAATGCCAGATACAATCTCTCGAGGGTGAGTGAGCTTTTCTTACATTCAGCCTTGGCTTTTGTGAACTTCCTGAGTCTTTTTCAAGAATTAAAAATGCCGCAGTTGCAATTGCGGCGCCTTTCGCTTACAAGTGTGCATCGGCTTAGAAACGATGCAGTACTCAACTTTCAGCAGATTATCCACCAATTCAATCTCAATGAGTTGGAGGAATTGGAGCTCAAGATCAGCTGCACTCGTCACCACGAGTGTCTGGATCTGTGCATGGTACGGTTTTTCTCTGATTGGAAAACATACAATGCAGTGCATGGGCTTGAATCGAAGATTCGCAAGCTTTCATTAATCCACCATAAGTCGCTTTCCGAGACCACGCAATTCAAAAGAATTGTTGAGGACTTTGTATTTGATTCGCATTTTCCGAATGTACGTGAGATTTATTTAAACCTTTCCAACACCGTGCGCTCACCAGGGCCACAGTTGAGTGTGGATTTGGGTAAGGTGATTGATAGATTGGGTATGGTGCCTGAACTTGAGGTGTTGCACATATCCAGCTTCATGAGCGAGTGGATGTGGGGGCTTCCTTCTTTGTTTAATGTGGAGGTGAATTCGTACCATGACATTTTGATGAACCGGTGCACATGTGACGAATGTAATCTGACCAGATCCAACTTTGTGGAATTGGCCGAGCTCGACAAGGCGAAGAACTATAGCCACAAGGTCACGTTCAGTGATATTGGAGACCTGTCGCCCATGCTGGAGTCGCTGGTTGATTTTTCTAGAATTGAGAATATTAAGTTCTTGCGGTACGTTTCAGGATTAATGAAGCAGCAGGAATCCATCATGGAGAGAAATATCACCAGTTCGGGAACCATGTTGGATATGAAGAACATGCCAGTGTCGAGAATCCGCGAGATCGAGCCTTTTCAGAAACTCATGAAACACTCGTGCCTTGAGGAAATCTACCAAGGCATGGCCGGACGTCTTCGCCACCTCAGAATGGTGAATTTCGGTGGAATCACTCTCTCCTCCTAAAGACAGGATCGTATTTCATTTCTCAACAGACGGGCTCTGGTGGCACTTCACATAACACTTAAAAAGTTGACAGAACAAACTGTAACATTAACCATAATAATAATAAACTTTAGAATTTTAATGTAAAGTTATACCGTAGGTTTTAAGATGTCGACATTGATGTTGATAGGTTCTAACTTATTTGCTCATTTCACCAAACCAATTTGCTCCATTCCGGAACACGGAATTGTGTAGTGCACATAGGCCGTACTCGCCTATGTGCCTGATAGCCTGCCCCAGAAAAGGCTCACTGCTCCACTGGTGTTCTAGAGATCTTAAAGGTCTACCTACTGATAACCATTCTAGGAAACCCAAAGGGAAAGTGGCCCTGAATTGTCAGATATCCCAAAATCCAAGACTAACTAAAACACATAACCTTCTTAAAAGTTGAAAAAAGCCAACTTTCCGGAAAGTTGACTAGAGGTATCTGGTGGAACCACAAGAGACTGAGTGAACTACTCAACATATAATCATGCCCATTGCCCATATATCTTCCGAACGCATTGAACAAATCAACAGCCGCTTGTTGAATGCAGGGGCCATTGGGTTTCTCAAGGGCACTATTGTAGCATTTGTGAGTGGAACATACTTTAGCTATAGATACAACCATGGCCATAATAAGAGATTCTTTCTGACGCAATGTAAGGTAGGGTACTTTATAGCGTGGGGAATAGTGGGCATAACGTTTGCCGTGGAGAATGCCAAGGTCAGTGTGACCAAGGATTTGGCCGAAGAGGAAGATCTACAGCGACAGCTATACTTTAAGCAACAATTGGGAGGGAAATGAGGTATATAGCAACATAGACCAAGACGAAGTGAATGATTAGATTTTTATAAATGTTTTTTTACAGTGATAAGGGTTCTTATGGTAGACCAAGGTGGGTCTTATGGTAAATTACGGTGGTTCTGATAATATATCATGATGATAAGTATGGTCTAGTAAGATGACTTATGGTAGACCATGATGATTCTTATGGTAGATGATTTTTATCATAATAATGATTACTATGGCATATCATAACATAAACCACCGATGATACGGCTATAATTATTGGTGATTATTTACTACACTAATCATGATATTATACGTAGAATGCCTCCTCATGGTACTTGAGGCCATTCTCATTGGCCCAAAGCTTTGTTTTCTTCACCAAAGATTTCGGACCTGCAGAAATCACCCACACCTTGTCTAGGTCAGGAAGCTCCTTGTTGCGTTGGTTGAGCTGTTGTCGACCTGGAAGATCCTTGCAACACACTAGGTTGTGGCCCTCGTCCATGACAGGCCCCGAACACTGGGTGAAAATGTCGCTTGCATTGATACACCAGTTGTAGTATCTATAATTTAATAGGGGTCTTCCCTTGTAGATGTGGCAGTCCAAATGGAGCTTTTTGATTGTCTCTGAGTAGTTTTTGTGGCACTCGTCTTCGCAGTCCAACTGCGGAACAAACTGCTCGTTGATTGAGTGGGATTTGCTGGTTCTTCTAGAAGTGATGGAATTGGCATCATCGACCGCAAAGAAAGAAGTTTCTTGTTCCCCGTCTTCCTGTAGCAATGGGTCGTTTTCACCTGCTTCAGTATATGGAGGAGAGAATGTGGGGTGGATTTCCTGTTGCATTTCATACTGGATATCTTGTTGGCATTCTTCTTCACTTTCAGGCCCCACATCTTCAGTAAAGTCCACATCGACGTTTTCGCTCTCCTGATGCCTGAAGTTTTCGGCGTCATCTGTGAGTGGGGAACAAACGCCTTCATTCGCCTCTAAGTCACTGGGTGCGACCTTGATGGAATGGCCAAAAGTACCGTAACTAGACGCGTTACGTAGGTGGGAGTTGTCGAAGCAATCGCGAATGGTGGGGCTGCCGGTGACGAAGATTTCAAAGTCATCGCCGTGGATTATACCTTCGAAAAACCGAAGCACTGCTATATCACGGAAATCTCGAATCACCCACACGACCTTCACCGGAATCCCGTGATAGTTTGCAACCCTGACTATGGGGATGGCAAACGAAATGGCAGACCCGCCAATGACAATCAAGATCTTCTTGGCATTGACGCTCAACTTCGATATAGAGAAGTTTGTGTCGGGTGTATTCTTGGACCGGATCAAGAGAATCTTGGGGTCAAAACTTCCATACACCAAATATCTGCCCCTGTTTCTCCAGATGAAAGAACTTTTTCTCACTACGAGCCGCTGACACCGGTCCAGGGGTAGTGATACAAGCGTATATGGATGGTAGTTGGGGATCAACTGTTTGAACAACCGCACAATTGGGTTGGGGTGATAGTTGGTGATCCGTACATGGGCACCCGGGTTGATTGGTCTATTTTTGATGAGCGCGTTGGGGATTTCCACACACGCCAAGTTTGGCGAAACATCGGTCACCTTTATGTCTAGTTCTGAGGAGACTTTTGTCATGGCGATCCTCAGGCATGCCTGGTATGCCAAAAGGGTCACGTTCAACGCATTGGCGAACGAAGTATTGATTGGGCGCACGTGGAAGGGGAGACATAGCACAATGACCCAGCTCCAGAAGTAGTGGTTGAAGAAAAAAGTCTTGTATGACTGGTCTCGAACCTTCAGAAGCGATGTCAATACAATCATGGTAAATCCCACAACAGCAGCCCAACCGTAGAGGTTATCGAGTTTCCAGGCCTTCTCCCATGTGTGGTTGAACAGGAAGTACCCTAGGTATATGGCGGTGTGCAAAATCGCAAGCAATACCACGCCCCTTGAAAGCCATTTGTGGATCGGAAGGAGCGACAAGTAGAGCGTGTGTGGGAGGGGTGACGGTCGCATAGTCAAGAAGAAAACCGTGGGTAGTGACTGGACACAAAGCCTGCCTAAGCGTTTACTCAAAAAGATCAAGTCACCGCCGTTGATCTCACTCAACCCCAATACAGAAAACACAGTGACCCAGAGAAAGATCTGTACCAACGGGCTTGCATTGAGGTAGATAGAATGGGCACATTTGGCGACAAAATTGCATATTTTTCCAGCGGTTGTGGCAGCAGGGCCCTGGCGGGACTCCTGGGTGGCAAATTTGTCCAAGCACTGGTTGATGGCACGCAAAATGTGCACCTTGTTCAAGAGCCAGAACCCTCTCGCACGGAGGTAGTTATGGAACGGAATCACCGCCAAGAACACCACCATAAACCACGCAAGAACAATGCCATACTTGATGGTGACGTCCTGTCTCAATTGGGAATATTCTTTGGATTGGTCCCCTTTCTCGGGGTAGTAGAAAAAGTCTGACAAATGAGTGATCTGGTCCATGATGAAATACGAGGCAGGGAAAACCAGATCAGATCAGTATGGTCCAGTATTTCGGGTTCTCTTGGCGAAAATGAGGAAAAGAAGTAGTCCTTCGGGGAACAGGTCCGAAAATAGACTATTTGGGGTATATATGACCGGGCCAAGTAAAAGGGATGTCCTCTTTATATGGGCCTCTGTATTTCTCGTACTGTGGTTCTTTGACTAAGTCCGTTACTAAGATGCCTGGGCAGTGCAGGAAGACGTATCGCGGCTCGGAGATTACCAACGGACATGCACGGTGAGGGTCCCTATGGAAAGGGGAAAGGCCGGGAAAAGGTAGGAAAGCGGGTCCTTTTATAGGAAAGAAGTGGTTGGTTTTGTGTTTGTGCTTCGAATAAATATAATTTTGTAAAATGAGATAAACATACCCCCAAAAAGGGTTTGCTGTGGCGTCTGGCCTCAAGCCTTGGCATATTTTCTCAGCAGCCCTCCGTCTCACCCACTGAGCACTTCCGCATATTCGCCGGCCAAATTATCTTTTCCATCAGTCGCACGGATCAGTCGCACGGAGCAATTGTAACGTGGCCGTCGGAATAGCCCGTATGCGGAAATTTTAAAGGTCCATGAAGCCGTCTAATTTTCTACTCTTTCACGGGGTTTCATAACTTTTTTTTATTATTTTTTATTTATTTTTTATTTTTTTCTTGTATTTTTAATTTTGACTTCCCTTCTCATCTCTTTTTAAATCCCCTTCTATTAATGTATACATACTTCCCCTCCTTACTCATTCTCGTAGTACCATTATACTTCGTACACGCACCCACACTCTTCTTTTAGAAAGCCCCACCGGTTTGCTCAGTGAGGGCATCGATTATATCACCATTGACCAATTCCAAATCCTCCGCAGTACTATCTGGATGGATACGGTTGCCGTCAATCAAGAACCTAAAACTGTTGGCCTGTCTGTTTCTTTTCACACCAAAGAGCTTCATCACACTCCTCATGGGGGTTTTTTTCTTCACTTTATACAACGCCTCCACGTTGCCATCTCGGACCTTCAAAGTGATGTATTCGACCGGGGGTTTCTCGGCTCTTTCCTCGTCATCCATCTGCGATTTTTTTCCCATTGTGCAATTCTGTCACTAAATAGACAACTAGCTTTTATTGGGCTTTTCAATAAAACCCAGTAGTAAAGTTTATTTGAAATGTGGATGGCCCAGGAAAGCTGCACGCACTTTGACTTAAACAAAGGACGCAACCCACAAGAAACGATACCCACATTTTCTCTTTTTGGGGGCCACACTTCCTCTTTATAGCGAAATGCGGTAGATGCGAAAAATAAAACCACTCACATCATTTTTATCCACTTTTGGGATTGTCTTGCGGCTGACTCTCCAACCTACCATTGTGATGAGAGTGCGCATGCGTGAAACATAGATTCATAACGCCCGGGCTCAAAAATGGAAGAAACCAAAGACGAAAGAGTAAATACCCGGGCTCATAAACCGAAAAAAAGTTCTTTTGCACAGGGCAAAAACCAAAATCCAAAAGGCGCAAAGGCGCAAAGGCCGAATGTACAGGTAAAAGGGGCCCACCCGCATTGTTTCATTTAAACAATGGAAATCTAACAATAGACCGCTTATGGACACCATCTTACAGCTAGAACGTAACAATTTCCTCCTTTTTAGTACAACTGCTGCATGGAGTTTTTGCCCTGCTTCTTGTTCTGTTTCTTTCCTCTTGAAAGCACACCACTGCGGTTTGGCTTGACAGAGTTGGGCCCCTTTGGTTTTCCTGGAAGAACGCCTGATCTGGATGCCTGCAAGGACTTTGCGGGGGCCTGTTGTTTTTTCCCTCCTGTTTTGGATGCCAAGAACCCTGACCGTGAAGGCTCGTAATTCTTGGACGACTCCTGGGTGCTCTGGTAAGACCTCTTCTTCCCGCCCCCGCTGTTTTTGGCAGGGTTACTGTAGTTCTTATCGGAATAATTGTTTCCACTGTAGTTGTTGTTTCCATAGTTGTTGTTTCCGTAACTGTTGTTAGCACCATAATTGGTGTTGCCATAGCCATTGTTGTAGTTATTGCTGTTGCCGTAGCCACCGTTGCCGCCACCACCGTAACTGTTTCCATAGCCACTACCATAACTGTTGCTAGAAAAGTTTCTTGACGATGTCTCCTGGAAGCTTTTGGTCTTCGTTCCGAAACACTTGTCGAAGTAACGGTTTCTTAATTCTTTGGGAAGATTGTTTCCACTAAACGCACTGCCACTGCTGTTCGGGATTCTGGAAGTCCGCGGCTCCGGACACTCGTCTCCATAGTGGGAACTGTCTCCACAGTTGTAACAATAGCTGGCTGGAAGCTGTGCATCTGGCTTGATAGTGATGGTAAGGTACGACCGCCATATGCTGGGGCAGTTATCGTCACTGTGGCTATATACATCGCAGCTCTTACAGTATTGTTGTTTGCGGGTTTTGCTGGTACATGTGGCCCATGTGTGGCCTCTTTCACCGCACCGAGAACATACGATTGTGGTCGGGCACTGGGTCTCATAATGGTCTCCGATCACACCACATTTGTGGCAAATGACGGTTTTGCACTTGGCCCGGATGTGTCCACGTTGATGACAGTTGTCACAAAGCGGTCCCAGTTGGGCGGCTACTGCTTCTCCTGTGGAGGGGTCGGTCACACCAAAATACCGGCCTGCTCCTCGGAGCTCGATGAGCTCATCTGCGTTATCATTGACCTGTTCAAAAGAGAGCGACGTGACGCCATCATCTTTTTGGGGTGCAGGCTGTTTAGGTTTTTTCTCGGCCTTTGGCGTCTGTGACGAAACAACTGGGGGTTTTTCCTTCCATTTCAATTTGTCCTCGAGATGAGTAGGCTCAGTGTCCTCTGTAAAAGATATTAGGCCCATTGAGACGCGAAAAAAAGGTGTATTGTTGGGTGGATGATGTTTGAATAGGAAAATCAGGAAAAATAATATCCAAAGGAACGATCGTTTTTGTTCAGCTTAGACTGGGACACTATTTCAGGTTTGTGCTCTAGATTTTAGTAGAAGTTCACGTTTCTGAAGCACTTTCACTTTTTTTTTTCTCATTGCATTTTTTCTATCTCAACCGATATCTTTGTTGAGACTGACTGCGAAACATGCAGTCGCGACCGGCCAAGATGGAGAATTAGGTTTCTTATCGAAGCTAGGCCTGAATTGTTGGGGGAAGGCAGTAGGATTTTTTTGAAGAGAGGAAGAGTTTTTGCTTTTCTTCGTTTGTTTGTGGGCTTTTCTTGAGTGTTGTGAAAGAAAACCGACTTTTTTTAATTGGTTGTTGGAATGTAGTTGAGAGTGGGTTGAGAGTGGGTTGAGAGTGGGTTGAGATTGATACTTTTTTAGTATTCTCAAGAATTAGTGTACCTAAGAATAATTACGATTACATGTGAAAAAGTCAAAACGCAGTTTATTTTAATAATAATGGAGATTCTTACATTAAAGAGAGTTAGGATTCGAATGGAATGGTAATTTGTTGTATTTTAACTTAACTTGTTGCACTTTAATGGGAGATGAATAGAACATAACAGTATTACAACAATATTGGGCACGCACCCGCAGTGAAAAACAATCAGCCAATATAGGACCCAATGCCTCATACAGCAATACTCCCGTTGTAGTGATACAAAAACGAATATTTCACCGAATCTCTCAATTTTTAGCATAAAACCCCATTATGTCATCCCTTATGAACATACTTATTTCAATTCGACTTTATTATGAGGGAGGTATAAACGAATCAGATTTAAACCAGATATCCCCGCTTTCTCCAATCGCTAGTATAATATTTTTCGATACCATATCACCGATATTTGATTTTTGAGAAGGAAAGGTTAACACCGCTTCGAACAATATGTAAATTTACTAAACCAGATATTTCTACAGATTGTGGTCCATTGCGAGCCGCATAGACTGGACATACATAATTGTGGGGTACATTTCTGGAAAGATTCGCAGTGTATTATTATAGCTAGACATATTAATAGTGAGAGTCCATACCTGGGTGACCTGGGTGCCATGAAATAACACATTCGGTAGACTGCCAGGTGATCAAAAAAATACAAACCTGGTCAAAACATTCAAGTCCCAATTGTCATTGGCCTTCTTGGACCTTCAAAATTTCAGGAAAGAAACGAGCCAAACACCGCAGAACACAACTTCATCCAGCCCCAAATTGCCAAGCAAATTTATTCTTTTACCCGAGCGAAGAGCCATCCCACCCTATCTAGGCCCACAATTGGGTCCCCAAACAGTCAGAATCACCCAAAAAAACCATTAAATATCTTTCTATTTTCTTTTTTCTATTTCAAAGTCAAACCCCGCTTTCCTACAACACGTTTCTCACAACGTGTGCAGCAGCCTGACTTTCCAAGTCGGGGTTTTCACCCGCAACATTGAAGCTTGTTTTTACGTAGTCTTGCTTTTTCAAAGCAGCAAAAAGATAACAAAGACTCGAGAGGAGGAAGAGCACAGCAATTGTAAGCAACGACGTGGCCATGGCCAACAAACTCAACCACTGAATCGTACTCATCAACAAGTAGAAGCCGCAACGTGGCCAGTTGTCATCGAAGTTCCGCACAAACTTGGTGAAGGTGTCTGTCAAGGGACAAATCTTCAACAAAAACGGCACCTCTACAAACAAAACAACAAGCCCTTGAACAAGCGCAATGACTGAAAAGAGGATCACTAAGTTGAAGTGGAAAATGTTGGCCACACCAAGTGCCAAACATAAGATGATAGTTAACAACGAGATCCATTGACCATAAAGGGAGAAGTTTTTCTTCTTGAAGTCGGTGGAGAGCCCTCCAAAGATATTGGAAGAGATTGACTGGAAACTGATCGCCATTTTAGATAACTGGAGTGTTTTTGTGTGGCAATTGAAAGATACGAAACCGGCCGGAGGGTGTGGGGTTTTGTAGTTGCACTGTTTATATGAGACTGTACAAGCTACACGAGAATGACGTGGAGGATGTTCGTGCTTAGTCCACGTGCAGGCGAGGCGAGGCGAGGCCATGCGAAGGCCCAAGAAATATGATATCCACCTTTTGTGTATCCATGTTTTATTATCTATTGTTTTGTTGTATATTTTTGATATCTGGGTGTTAGTAAATTATGGCTTAAACAGTAAAAATGCTCGAAGATGAAATGGTCCATATTTATGTGGTCTAGTAGTATTGCAAAACTGAGAGTTAGCGTGGACTGGATATACTGCTGGTTTGTATGGTTTATTACTTCCCCATTAATTTTTATTGAAGCTGAAGCCAAGGAGGCGATTTTTTCATGATTAAAGGTTTTCAGTACTTGAATAACGAGGCTTTGATGAAAAGAAATGGAGTTAAAAAGAACCGGGATAGATAAATGGGTGGTTTAATGAAAGTGTCGATTTCGCGTTCTCAAACCGACCCGGTGTACTGCAATATTTTATACGCATGGATACGTATTTGTCACGGTCGCCCCATTTGGCCCTATACAGAGAGGACTAACAAATTCAACCTAGAAAAAAAAAAATAAATGAAGAGAATCTTATTATTTTTTCTTGAACGTTTTCTTAACTCTAATTGGACCTTAAGGGTGCTTTAAAAATGGTGCAATGAGGTGGATGCTGGTGGCTATTGGCATACAGTATGTGCAAAGAGAACCTACAATATTTTCAGGTGAAATTATATATATATATATATATATATATATTTGTTCAGTAAATTTTCAGGAACAATGTTTATCAAGTAGGGGCCTTTATCACTCTTCCAAGTGCTGATACTAAGATGTTCACTGCCTAAGTATCAAATCGCAAAAGGCGAGAAAATGAATTCAAGTACTTATAATAAAAAAGAATACTGCTATTTAGGATATAACGGAGCCCATCGCCTGTAAGTCTTTCCAGAAAGTTCATGGTCATCCCCATGGCAAAGGTATCGCATTCTTTCTTCACTGTATTTAGCCTCGTCACGAGGGTCATCATTTCTTTCTCTACTCAAAATAAGTTTCTGTAGGGACCCTTCAGACTCCTTCCTTTCGACGGGATCACATGTATTCTGAATAATATCCAAGAGTCTTTTATGAATCATTCCTTCAACTCGTTTATATTCCTCTTCCAAGAGGCTTTCGTCTGGCAAGTAGCTTTTGGATTGACGGGCCAATAGATACTTTTGAATTTCTGAGAAAAAGTAGCTCAAGTTCCCTTGATTCGAGGGCATAGTTGCAGTTTCTAACTCTTTGTAAGAGCGAAATTGGGAACCCAAGATCTTGTTTGCCCTTTCTACGCACCTTTCCTCGGGTGCTCCACAGCTCGAGAAAAAGAACATCTGCTCTTGAATCTGTATCAGATTTACTAGCTCATGAAGTTTTTTTATGATGAAATAAATCACAATTGGCTTTGTTTCACCCGTCAGGTGTCCTTCAACTTCCGTGCAAAAAGTGGCATACTGTTGGTAAGATTCAGGAATTACTCCGTATTCCACATGCATTGCCAAATTTTCAATAAACATGATGTCATTGGTGAACAGTTCATAATCTGCTTTGCTCCGTGACTCGACTGTTTTAAAGTATTTGTCAACAGCAGCTTTGCTCAAGTTAAATCCATTGCCTTCCATAACATTAGTCACACGGTCGAAGGTACTAGTCATGTTTAGAGATCACCCTTAAATAATTGGTAAATATGTATTTCTTGATAAATGTTTTTGATTGGAAGTGAATTTATAGAAAAAAAACTCTGATTTAGAGGTCGACCTCATCGGCTTATAAGAAATTTTCGAACATCATATCTGGAACTTAATGCTCATTGTTTTTTAACTTTTATGTGAAATGAAATTCCAGGCTTGCCGCTTGTGCATGTCACCCTTATAGTCATGAATTTACTATAAGTAATTCGCCGTATCATTCTAAAAATTATACCGAGGAAAAATGTAAATCGGAATGCGCTAAGATTAATTACACAATGGGCGAATAACTGAGCTTTTATTGTCAGAAGTTGCTCTAGCTCAACCAGAATACACAAGATTTTGATCACGAGAAAGCCAAGACCACTCACTAGATAAATTGGCCATTCTGAAAAATCTGGTCCTCAATGTTTTGACCTTTTTATGTAACCCAAATTGTTTTCGTGCCCTTCATATGCCTTGGATTAGGAACTTAAGGATAGAACCATTCCCAGAACAATTACCAGCTTCGGCCAAGAAGAAAATACTAACAAAAATAAACAGCTGTGGTAGCCCAAACCGGAGACAGCCCAAACGGGGGACACCCTCAATTAGGATATTACTGTGCGACCATAATATCTGGTGCTGCCAAAGATTTTGTTTAATTTGTTTAATTCTTTATTG
>JAJMIV010000058.1:0-39636 GCA_030563445.1 Metschnikowia gruessii
TTGACCTTCTTCTAACATGTCTTCTGGGATAATATATGATTCATATTCAATAGTCACCTTTATCTGATATAAAATCTGAATATTCATATTTTCAATATCATTGTAAACTGCCTTGAGAAATAAGAGAAAAAACAAACAGACTAAAAACTAAAAAAAAAAAATACTTTCAAAAATCTATTAGTCTCATGGTCATATCTTATCTCTGACAGTGACAGGAAGACAACGTGCTCGCTCGCCTCACAGGAACACCCAATTAGGCCCAATCTAGAAGGCCATAAAACACCTTTCAAATATTACATTCCACAAAAAGAGGCTTATACTTAAAAATTCCAATGTAACGAAAACTCAGAAAAAAATTGAATTAACCCATCAACTTGCCCTTTTTCACTGTCAGTTTATTGAATCATTTACACCGATATTTTCTCCCATACTTTACGAGCCTCGCCCCGCCTCGCCTCAAGATGACGACGACATCTAATCGCCCAAGATGGACGCGGCATCGGCATCGGCATCGCAGGCCGTATGCGAAAAGATGCGCTGCGCAAATACTCAAGATAAACTCAATAAAGTGATAAACTCCATAGACTCAACACAAACAAGAATTCATAGAATATCTAAAATGATGGCTACAGAAGCACAAGACCAGCCTCCTCTACATAAAAGGCAAAAAAGAGACCGCAAATATAAACAGAATAAACCTCCTATGCCCAATCAATGCGAATACTTCTTGGAGAAAAAGCAGCGTCGGTGTGCAATGCAAAGGAAAAAAGACCAACGGTTTTGTTCGGAACATCTGGTTTTTGAAGTAACACCAAAAGAAAATGGTGAAAAAGAAAATGGCGAAAATGGCAACCAGCAGAAATCCAAAGATACACGTGTCCCTTGTCCTTTGGACCCGAAACATAGCGTGAAGTTGAAGGACCTAGAGATCCACTTGCAGAAATGCAATGCTCGGCCCGTTGAAGTGCACCAGCCTTGGTACGTTAAAGACATGAATGCTCAACTTAATGGGGCCAGCGAAAAAGAAGCAAAACAAAGTCTAGATAAGAAGGAGACCAACTTCACACCCGAAGAGGAACTCGCTGTACTTAAAAAGTTGTTCTCTATGCTTGAGGACTATAATCGTAAGGTAGACCCTCTAGAAAAGAAGATCCAGAGCCACGAAGGTCTTGACAACTGGCAGCTCAAGAAGGAAAATAAGAAACACGTGTCTCAGCAGTCTTCGCTCGTGGCAGCTATGAAAGAGGCCAAATTGCTTTCTCCTGAAAACGTCTATGTGGAATTTGGCTGCGGAAAGGCCGAACTCTCTCGAATGGTGAATGCGTGCGTGGTTCATGACTTTAAACAGAAAACCCCAGAAACCGGACACATCCAAAACTACGGATACGGCCTTATTGACCGTGGAGTCAACCGGATGAAGATGGATAATAAGATTGTTACAGATTGCGAAGGAACCACGCTTGAACCACAGATCAAACGGTCGCGCATAGATATCCAGCACTTGGACCTCGATAAGTTTATGGACCTGATGAAGCACCAGTCAATTGTGGCGATCTCCAAGCATTTGTGTGGTGCTGCGACCGACTTAACATTGAAGCTGCTTTTGAACTCCACCAAAAGCAGACAATTGCTTGATGGAGTGGTTGTGGCCATGTGCTGTAGACACGTGTGTGATTACAGCCAGTTACTTCCAGCATCGCAAGAGTTTTTGGCAGAATATGGCATTGCTGAAGCAGCAACATTTGCAATTCTCAAGAGGATCGTCACTTGGGCCGTCTGCGGCAGAAGGGAGGGCCAGGAAGATAACCACATTACAGGGTTAACTTATGAGGAAAGAGAGAGGCTAGGTTTGATTGCAAGACGGTTGATTGACGACAGCCGCGTGGCTGCAATTAACAGTCTATTGAAGGGCCATAGCGCGGAGTTGTTTCTCTACGCAGAAAAGGAAACCACGTTGGAAAATCATTGTTTGAGAATCACTCGGAGAGTATAACGAAATAATCAGGTATAAGATATACAATTATCAGGCATGCCAAATCTAAGTATAATACATACCAAATCACAGATATACAAGTAACAGATATACCATGTCAGGCATACCAAATAACAGATATACCATATAACAGATATATAAAATCACAGATACACATCAATTATCAGGCAACATGTTTACAGCCTACACTTTTTTCAATTCACAGTTTCTAATATTAATACACAGAATTAAATCTTGGTCTCCTTGACACCGTGCTTCCAGATGACAACGTAAGGAGTGGTACCGTCCTCACGGTAGTTCAACAACACAATCATTGCATCTGGGTCCATGGACTCACCGGTGTAGAAGTCCCAGTCCTTGAAAGAACCAATGACCTTCTTGGCGTAGGCTTGGGCTCCCTTCTCGAAAACCTCAACCTGGTCTGGGTCGGTCTCGGCCAACTTAGCCTTGACAGCCTTCATGTAACCCTTGATGTAAGTCAAGAAAGACTTCTTGTCGAAAGAGGTTTGTTGCAATCTGAAGGAGTAGACAACGTTGTTGACGGTCTCAACACCGTCCTCCAAGTCCTCTCCACCATCCTCGGCAGATGGGTTTCCACCAATGTCAACGTCACCACCAGAGGAGACTTGCACCATGGAACAGTCGGCCTCGTAGACAACACCATCGACTTCCTTGAGGTCGTAAGCGTCGGACAACAACTCGTCGCCGGAGAAAATGTCAGTGTAGATCTTCATGGTTGTATCAAATGGAATTGGCTTCGCTAACGTTGGACGATGTGGGGGAGCGGATCTATGACTGTTATATACGGTGCGAAAATTTTGCCGTAGGGTGCGGAATGGGGTTACCCGGCCGCGGCGCGGCTTCAGCAGAATTAATGGACATGCTGGTGCAGCGTGGTTTAGAATTGAGGATGAATATTGGCACTTTTTTATGTTCTCCTATTTTATGTTTTCCTTTTCTATGTTTTTTTTTTTGGGCACTTTTTTTTTTTAGTATTGTTGATTTACTGAAGTGGTTCACTAATGAATTGTTGAGAAAACTTGAATAAGAATAAGAAGTAGAAAGGGATCCGTCTAGGTTGGATGGGATGGGCAGAATTAGACTAGAACCCCAGGCGTTACCACGTTGATTTCTTTTTTTATTGTTATTTTTTCTTTCGCTTCTTCCAAATTTCTTTTTTTTCACGTCCATTTTTTGTCTCATTTGCACCCACGTCACCCACGCGCGTGTTCTGAAATATTGCTGGGTGTAAATAGTAATTGCGGGTTGCTATCTGAAACTCTATTGGATTCTTATAGTATTCTGGTTACTGCTTTTAAAACGTTCAGATTAATGTAGATCAGATACGCAAAACTAAAGTAATCCTGATTTATTACGAAATTTCGCTTCTTTTTGGTTCATTTTGTGTCATCTTTGTAGGTTGCCGTATAGTTTTGGTGGGCTAAGTGGGGCCAATGTTGGTTGCTATTTTTTATGAAAAAACCATCACTTGTATTTGATTTCCACAAAATGGGAAAGAAAGATTCTTTTATTTTTCAGCTTAGAGGAACTTACGGCCATTCAAATTTTGAGATATTGCTGTTGGTATTTACTTTTCGTATTCACTGTTGATTTTCTCCCGAGCTGATCATCTTAGTGATTACTCCAGTGTGCTTAATTGACTATTGTACGATGGTAATGTGGAAACAACCGACCATAAAAGTTTCTTGAAACTATTGAGTAAGTGAAGAATTAAACACTTACCCGGAATGCCTTGTAAATGTATTTCCTTATCAATCACCCATTTGGTTCCCATTACGGTAAATCTGTAATCCTCGCATGAAATAACGGGCTCCAAAAATTGCCGATAGAACGGCCCACAAAGAAACAGAAGTGTATATTAAGAAACATCAAAAACTTTTATCAATGAAAAGCGATGAGATCCAGGAAGGGGTTTGTATCTGTTAGAACCAGCATTGATCTTTATCTTCCCAGTTTTTGTCAAGGCTCTGTTGCGGGCACCTAATCTATTGGAGTATTCTGATGAGCTTTTTTGAATATCTCTTATTTGATGGAAGTACATGCACTGAAAGAGACCAAGTGTTTTAAAATATACTCAGAGTATTTCACTGATAATCTACGGTTAGTACTTTCCTTGTTGGACCTAGGGCTGCTATATTCCTGGAACATTTCAGCGTTTGATCTATGGATAAACAGTTAATCATGCGGTCCGCCTTTTCAACCCATGTACGCATTTGTGGTTTTAAACGTGTCTATAAGGGTTTAAGACACCCAAATAATCATACGTGTATATCGGTGCGTTATCCTAGAACAAAAGAATACGTATTTATCTAAAAATATCAGAGATTTCTGCATCAAGGAGTTCAAAGCGGTTTCTCCACCAGAAAAGATTCTACGACGCTCTTTACCTAGGGACAGTCATTTAGTAATTGCATGGTATACATAAACAAAAGCCTTTGTTGGAATATGAATTGGTTATTGAAGGGGTGTTCCGGAAGTATACCTAGTTGTTGTGCATAAAATGTTTGAGTAATCCCTTAGTGGATCTAGCGGGAATGCAGTCACATATCCTTGTATATATGAATTTCACTCAACAACTCAGTCACATCAACTTTCATTGTTCTGAGATAATCGACAAGATGTGGAGTCTTTAGGTAGGTCATAAAATCTATGAAGTTTGTCAATAGGGAATGTTTTCCTTCTATCGAAATCTCTAAACTTTGTAACATGGCTGCAATAAGAATAATTACGACAATAGGTGTACAAAATCTACGGAAGAATCACAAAAGGCCCCGCGGCTCTGAAGTATAATTGTAGAATAAGATATGATGCCTGAAAAATTGCAACTTACTTTTTCAATCTGTGAGGCGTTCGTACTACCTTTCGCAATTATCTACACATTATTTGGCCACAACCCGAATTCAAAGATAATCATACCACGGCTTGAATAAACCAGAACGACATAAGAAATTAATATATACATATATGAACAGCGACAGAAACTTCAAGAAGTTCTTAGCACAATAAAACCCACACCTTCTCACGTTTCTTACGTCTTTCCAACCCAAAGTCTTCAATTCACTGGCCTTATCTGTTTGAGTTTCGCTTTAGTCAACCATGTCCGATAATATTTCAAGAAGATATTGCTACAATGAAACGGCCGACTGTAAGCTGTATGCAATGATACATCAAATCAGTAACACATACTTATTCCACTGTGAGTAGGCCCATATGGTCTTCAGCTCAACAAGAATTTCGGGAACAGTGCTTTTTTGATATTTTCCGTGCACAAGAATACATTTACATCCTATAAAGGAAAGAATAAAAGAAGGTCTTTGCCACCACATCTTTTAGCGTTGCCCGTACTGCTGATTCTTCGCATAATGTGCATCAAAGTGTTCTTATTAAATACCATCCAAGTACTACAAGTACTACAAAAGGTCTATAATTAATGGGGTATTTATTACATCCAATATCGCCTTTAAATCTTATAAGCTATGGTACTGAGTATCCATTAAAATAGAAAGGTATTGATATCCTTCTCAGGTGCTTATCTAAAGCATTTATAGAGATTCTAAAGAGTTCTCACTAGAGATTCTAAAGCTCGTCGTGCCCCGGGTGTTCAACCACCTCAAATTCTTTGCTGAATGCACGACGCACCCAGTCGAAAATCCGGTCAAACACCACCGTGTTACCATTGTGGTACCGGATCGAATGGTCCGAGTCGGGGAACACCATGAAGTCGAAGTTCTCCACACTGGCCAAGTTGTAGTCATCCAACAACCGCAAACTGTTCTGGAAATGAACATTATCGTCTCCTGATCCATGCATGATCAAAAACCGCTTCACACTGCTGAATCTCTTGGCATTGACAATGCTTGCTGTTTCGTAGCCTGCAGCGTTTTCTTGTGGCGTCCGCATGTACCTCTCGGTATAGATGGAGTCGTAGAGCTTCCATTTGGTGACTGGAGCGACGGCCACACCGTACGAAAACACGTTTTCCTCGTCAGTCTCCAAGGTTTTGAGGGTCAAAAATCCTCCGTACGACCATCCCCAGATGGCAATTCTATCCTCGTCAACATACGGGCGCTTGGCCCATTGCTTCGCAGCTGCAATCTGATCCAATGGCTCGTAGTGGCCCAACTGGTCTCTCACGCAGAACTTGAAAGTGGAACCCAACTTACTGTCTCTGTTGTTGTAACCAGTGCCTCTTCCATCAACAGTGACGACAATGGCATTGAGCTGGGCTGCAACCACTTGACTGAATCCAACAGCAAACTCGTGGTTCACCATTTGAGATCCAGGACCACCGTAAACATAGAACAAAACGGGGTATTTCCTGCTCTCGTTGAACGAGGGAGGGAATATCTCCACAGTGTTGGCGATGATGTCACCACCAGTAATGTCATCCTTTCCGAGGTTTATCGTCGTTACGGATTGTTTGGGCAAGTCGTATTTTTCGAGTGTACTGCGCAACTTCTGGTTTTCCTCAAGTACTTTGACTGTTTTGCCATCGTGCAAGTCCACCAAGCTTTGGTGCGGTACACCTGGGCCCTGGTAGTTCAAGAGCAAAAACCTCGACCCCGACGAGAACGACCCGCTGCACCACGAAGTGCCTGAAGTGATGCGTTTGATTTCGGGAGCCGTATGCTGATGGAACACATCGAGCAAGTTCACAGAGTAGAAGTGTCTTTCAACAGACGAGTCGAGCGTCGCAGTGAAGTACACCTCATTTCTCAGGAGGTCCATGTGGTTGGAAAGAACCTCCCACTGGCCGCTGGTCAACATGTATGGTTCAGGGTTGCTTGGGGGCGTGAAGAACGCCAAATGGTTGTATCCGTTGGAAGTGACAATGTCTATGTACCCGTCGTCGTATCTACCCAAGGAGTCGTTTCTAGGCACGAAGAACGCATTGGACGTGACTTCGAACCAGGAGTTTTCGGCGTGCAGCGACCGGATGAGTCTGGCCTCGGCGCCGGCTTCTGTCGACACCAAGAAAACCTCCAAAAGATCACTTGCTCGGTTGCTGGTTTTGATCAACACGAAGTTGTCTGACACCCAAAGAACCTCGGTGATGAGCTTCTCGTTGATTTTATCAGAATGGAGCTTCGCCAAGTGCGTGGAGAATGAGCCGCCCGGCGTCTTTGGGAGCTGTGCCACCACAACGTCCACGGTGGGATTTGGGAAGCCTGGTTTAGGGTACTTGATGGAGCGCACCTCGGGGTATTGGTCGTGGCCCGCTTGCACGTAGTAAGGAATAGAAAATTCAGGCACAAGAGTATCATCGAACTTCAAAAACGCAAGCTTGTCTCCTTGAGGAGACCACCACAAGGCAATGTCGGTTCCGAAAACCTCCTCCTCATACACCCAGTCGGGCTTTCCGTTGAAGATATTGGCACTGCCGTCGTTGGTGATACGCGAGATTGTGTTGGAGGCCAAGATCTTCACGTACACATCATTCTTAAATACGAACGCAATGGAGTCCGATGTAGGAGACCATGACGTCACCGAGAGTTTCTCGTCCGCGTTGAGCAATGGCGAAATGTCGCCCGTCTTCACATCGAGAACCCAGTAGAGTGCCGTGGAAGAGTGGCGGTAGCCTTTGGTGGTGTCTGTTTTCAAGATTGCCTTCGATAAGTCAGGCGACGCCTTAAGTGCGTCCACATTATAGTCTACACCATGGTACGTGAACGCTGCGTTCTCCATAAGTGTGTAATGGAAGTACTCGTCCACAATACTCTTCACCACGTACTTGGTGTGACCTGCCGAGTCCTCATCTTTGAGCAAATAAGTGCCCTGGTCGTTGAAGGCAGATTCTGGGCTGTGGATCCACTGAAGCTCCTTGTAATTTGCCCTGAACGTACCCTCACGGAGTGTTTCAAGAGTCAATGGGAGTTTGTCACTCTTCACCGTTTGCCAGGGGAACACTTCTTGGCTGTGGAAAGATTTAAGTGAACAAGAAGCGAAACTGTTATTAGTATCACGCAGCAAAAGAGAAGATACACTAGACACAAGAATAACCGAACCCCACACTAAAAAGGCAAGCACAACCACTCCATAGTAAAACGAGCGGTAGATTCTATAGTTCTGGTACGGCGACCTTTTCTCCGACAATGCCGGCGGCTCGTTGAACGAAAGCATATTCTTTCGAGGAAACCGTCTGGGCTGGGACGGGCTTTTGAATAGCCAGAACAGGAAATAACGTCTCAATCGAATTTTATGTTCAAAGACACCGAGTTCCTTTTTTTGTATCACGCAGGACAACTGTATCCTTCGTTCGTGGGGTCAGTTTTGGGTTTCCGAAGTTTGCCGGTGTGTAATGTCTATTTGGTGAACGTAGCTAGTTCACTGATAGCAAATTTGGGGTGAGAAAACATTTGTTTCAGAGCATTTAGCTCCACAGTGCAAATGGAACGGCCCGCCTCGCAATTACGTAGGTACTGCATATAGTCCCACAAAACGAGTGGTTATCTGCTGGTTTAATGAGCCGTGCGGCCAAATGGCTCTATTATTAGTTACATGTGGCTTCGGCGAAATTGGGATGTGACGGCGAAACTAAGGTCCGTGATATCTATTAATGCAAATTGTTTCTATGAACTGTTTTTGTAAATGTATAATGCGCGTTTTGTGATTACAACCCAATTATCATGGGGTGCTTTTTTTCTGTCCTTCCCCTAACTGTATATGTTGGGAGTACCTTGGTATTCTCACGTGACACATCACTCTACCATCTTAAGCCAGTAGAATTCCGCAACATTTGGGCGACGCCAAAACCTTGGCCCCGGACCAATCTCACGTTTGTGGAGACTTCACACTAGAAGGGAAATAACCGTTATGTTTGTCATCGTCCGCAGGTGCATTTGGAGTAGTAACATTTGGAGTAGTCACATTTGGAGTAGTCACATTTGGAGTGGTGATATTCGGGGTGGTGACGAGATCACTTAAAAGCTCCGGGCTGATCTCCACCACAATCTTCCTCAAATTGGTCCTCTTGATTGGTTTGGATAAGAACCCAGACATACCCGAGTTGAAACACTCCTTGACATTGCTTTCATCTGCAAATGCTGTCAATGCCACAATTGGCTTTCTGAACTTCAAATTCTTCCTAATGATCCTTGTAGCCGTCAATCCATCCATCTTTGGCATCTGTACATCCATGAAAATCACGTCGTACAAATTCATTGTCTCGTAGGATTTCTTCACAAGATCAACCGCTTCGGCTCCATTTGCAGCCATTGTGATGTTCGTGAACCCCTCAAGTTTCAACATTCTCTTGATCACCTCTTGATTGACCGAATTGTCCTCGGCCACTAAAATCCGAAGATGAGAGATATCATCAAGGCACGTCTCTCCAGTTGGAGTTTGGTCTGCTGTTCCCACAGACAGCTGAGGGAGGGGAAGCTCGATTTGGCGCGGCCTATTGTTTTTGCGTGAATTGGCGGCGTTTTCTTCTTTAACGGAAATCGAGGGACTCAAACTAGGTTCAGCCGTCTGGCTATCAGAACTCAAGCTTGGCTCTTCAATATTGAAAAGAACCTTTCTGTTCATTCTGGCCTTTGGGTTGAACTCATCTTCACTAAACGCTTGCATCTTTTCTGGAGGAACAACAATCTCTCCACTTTGGGGCAAGGGAACGGTGAATGTGAAAGTAGAGCCCTTTCCAATATCGGACTTGAGAGTCAAAGTTCCGTGCATCATCTTAGCAAGCTGGCGACAAATGGACAAACCCAACCCAGTACCTCCGTAGCTTCTAGAAAGGGTTTGGTCTCCTTGAATGAATGGCTCAAACACCTTTTCTTGAAGTGCAGGTTCGATTCCCGAACCAGTATCGCTAACTTCAATTTGGATAGCCCATGATTTCGGAACATACAACTTTCTCATTTTGTACACCTCGTTATTCTTCACCAATTCGTTTGTGGATATATCGGTGAGGTTTGAGACTTGTGAGCCATGGTTACTCAAAGATGGTTTCGAAGGCGGCTTGGTGGGGGAAACATTGGCAATATCGGAACTGCTAGTCGATTTGTCAACAGAATCAGGCAGCGTAGGAGTCTCTGAATCTCCATTTTTCTCATTGAGTCCAAGAGAGTCATCAGATGTATCAGTCTCATGTAAGCGACGGACGCTACTCCGGTCATCCGGAAGAACAGGGAGAGGTTTCAGCGGATTAAATTGGGATCTGAACATGATATCCTCATATTCAGTGGTAGAGAACGTGGTTATGCTGGAGGTGTCGAGAATGTCATTGATGTTCTGTTTGGAAGTTTGGTTCGAGTTAGAGCTTTGGACACCCAGACCATTGACTTTGTTCGCTGAAGAGTTTCTCCGGCTGTTATTTGCATGCGTGTAAAAGCCGTTCGCAGTGCCTGGTTTCTTCTCATCAGTGATAACAAAGTCATCCTTTTCATCTAGTTCATCTGTTACGACATAAGGCTTTTTCACGAGCACTTCCGCATAATCAATCTTTTGAGAGGCTTCTTGGTCGTATTCACCCAAAAGCTTTATGGTCACATCAACAGAACCATCCACTGGTGTGAATTTCAAACTGTTGGACACGAGATTCATGACCACTTGGATGATTCTGTTAGAATCTCCCAAAAGAATGAGTTTTCTGAGAATGCTAGGCTTCAAGATGATCTTGAAATGCACACGTTGATCAAGGGCCAACTTGCTGAAAATCGACTTGACCTGATAGACAACTTCGAGGATTTGGAAATTGGACTTTTCGAGCTTGGATCTGTTCAAGGTGTTTTTGGAGTAGGTCAACAACTCAGTCAAAATATGCAATAACAACTCACCCGATCTATGGATGAGCTTCAAGGAGTCCTGGATTTGCAGGTGATCGGTTTCGTCCATGGCAATAGAAGTCATTCCCAAGATACCGTTGAGCGGAGTTCTCAACTCGTGGGAAATATTAGCAATGAAAACGGTCTTTGCCTCGTTGGCGGCCTCGGCTTCGATTTTAGACGCTTCGAGCTCCTTGGTTCTCATACGCACACGGTCTTCCAAATGTCCATACTGTTTCTCGAGCTCTTCGGTCATGATGTTGAAAGCCTCGGAAAGTTCGGTGATTTCATCCTTGAATATTTGTTTTGTTTGAGGGATTCTTTCCGGGAGTCGGATTCCCGTCGAGTACACGGTCGAGCTACCAGAGCTGACGGTATTGACGGAGTTTCTCTTGCTGATGACACGGCTACTTTCGTTATCAGGGTCATCGTTAATTTCCGGAGAAGCAAGACGGCCACCCGTGGCGTTGACATACGCTTCTTTCTCCTTTTTCGAGCGGGTAATGGATTCGATGGCGTTTTTGAGCTTGGTGATTGGTATCACAAACCATACCGCAAGAGGGAAGGTGATCAAACACACAAACGCTCCGATACCGATGACAACGCCGATCATGATATCGGTCAATTGCTTTACGGGGCGGTAGAAAGTGCTTTGACTCTGTTCTACAATGATGCTCCAGGAAGTTTCGGAATCGACTTGGATTCGCGAAAAGCCTATGGCTACATTGTAGCCTCGTAGGGATTGTAGTTTAGTGGCGGTTCCTTCATTCCGCGAGAGCGCCACGTACGCGGCCTCGGACAAGGATATGTCCACAAAAGTGTCATAGGCGATACTATAGCTGACGTCGCCAAAAAGGGCCTGGAATCCTATAATGTTGTCAGTGTTTGTAACGGTTCCGTTTTTCGAGTAAAACGGCAGGAGCGCCACACACGTGTAGTCCTCCTCGTAAGACAGAATGTCCAAGGCCGTGCTGAGAGACTTGGCGTTAGCCACCACGGTCAAATAGCCGGCTACCAGCAGCTCGTGGAGGATAATAGACGAGTTCGCAAACACGGGTACAGTTATACTGACGAAAAACGTCGTGTTGACCATATTGGCCGGCGTGTATGTATTTGAAAGGGGCCCCTGGAGGTGACCCGCCGGAATGGCGTTGGAGTTGTTTCGCCCTAGCACAGAAGCAGGCACGGATGAGGCATTCGTCAAGACATAGAGAGCATCCTGGACCGGGCCTGCCACGGGGATGGCCGTATTGTTGGACAGCGCCACCTCGCGCAAATTTAGATTATATAGTTTCGCCAGCGCAAAAGTATCTGATGTGGTGAGAAACTGGTCGAGCGACAGCTGTGCGGCCGAAAATACCGACAGAGAAAAGTTTCCTGCCCGGTAGCTCAGGAGGGGCGTGGTCACGGTATCTTTTTGTGAAAGCCAATAGATCTGATAGTAGATAAACTGGAGCAGCTGCTGCACCTGGGTGCCCTTGAGTTCTGCAATTACCGAGAGCCGGTCTGCTCGTAGACCTGTGACGATATTTGCAACATAGACTCCTATGACGATGGCAAGAATAAGCAAGGAAAAGAGGGATGAGAAGCACACAAGAATAATGAGCTGCGGGCGGATTCCGATTTTGATGCGCCGTTTTTTGCCGGCTTTCTTGCCTGGTATGAGGTTCATGGTGTATGTTTTGGATTTGGGTTTGTGTTGGTTCTGAATTTGGTGTCCAGTTTGTGTGGTGTAATTAGTCCCAGACCGTCCAAATTTTATGGGTGTAAATTGCTGCCTCAGAAGGTAAAGCCAGGGATAACTAATGCAAAAGGGCCGAGCAATGTATATAAACGGGCGTGATGATGGAAGTCAGAGTGGGTTATTCTGATACTGATTTCGGGTCTT
Organism: Metschnikowia gruessii; assembly: GCA_030563445.1. Taxonomy (NCBI): domain Eukaryota; kingdom Fungi; phylum Ascomycota; class Pichiomycetes; order Serinales; family Metschnikowiaceae; genus Metschnikowia; species Metschnikowia gruessii. Next base: position 12,668 of record JAJMIV010000058.1, read on the forward strand.
AGAAGTGATGGTAATAACCACAATAGCTATATGAACTAGAACAATGAAAAGTTGGAGAACTCCAGAAAACAAACAATGAGAAAGAAAAGGGTAAAAAAAAGACGCACCACCACCGGTGTATAGAGCTTCAGCACTGTGTGCGGTGAGCAGCACGCCCGTAGCATGAGGCCGATCGCGAGCGTGCGCGACCAGGGCGTGGGTGATATGCGTCGGGTATGACAACGGTTTGAAGGGAGGTGTGACGAATATGGATTAGTCGGAGAATATTTTAAATTTTGTTTCGGTTATTGGGTTTTATACAGGAATTTAGAGATATAGTAACTTTTTGATGAAGAATCTCCGGTGTGTTTCAGAGGTGTGGCATATCTTGGTGAAGACTTCAAAGTTCAGGGTGTAGTATAATGGTTGGGCGGAGGATGTAGCATAATACTCGCAGTCTCGCAACCAGGCATTGCTGTATTTGGTCAGACAAAACGTGCAACGGAAGGACTCGAACATATAAATATTTGGAAAGAATCGAACTATTTTTTATAAATGTTTGGAATGGAAGTATTTTTCTATACATGTTTGGGTAAAAAAGGGTGAAGCTTTTGTTGAAAGTGATTGTTAGTTTTTCCCCTTTTTCTTTTACATTGCCACCAGCCTATACAGCAGTCCATTGTCTTGACAGATTTACTACGGTCGCTTACACCCACTGTTCTGTCACAATTCAAACAATTGCACACCAAGCAGAGTACATGTAAAACCCTTTAAGCAAAACCACAAAATCGGAGAACACTGTTACTTTATGAGCTGTTATTGCCGTAGGCGGTTCACAAAAAGTGACGTTTGCCAACATATTCATTTCAAGTAAAGTTTTTAGTTTCAGGATAGTGGAGTTCAGGCTTGCGAGCTTTCGTTTTACGTCATATTTTCGTATTTTCGTAGCAACGAAAATGGCGACTTTTGATCGTATTACTAAATAAGGGGCGAATTTCGTATTTCCTAGTACGATTTCCTTTTTACAAAATGAAAGTTAGGAGGGACTTCCCTAGATTCTGTTATACCGAAATTGGTGTTTTTTTGCGGTTGAAACAAAAAATATGCTAGTGTTCAAAACTGTTTGTATCTCTTGCCCACAAGGGAAATAAAAACAGGAGATTGTCGTCGAAAGTTTTTCACTTGTACTGCTTTTTACTATACGATCTCAAAATAGTTTCAGTTGGATGAAGAGTAGGTTGATTTAGATGAAGAAATTGAAGATGGAGCTTAGGTAAACAAATGCTCTAATGCCTGTGTCTAGCACTAATGAATACCAAAGGTAAAACAATTTAAATACCAACATTACTATGAATATTTACCACGTAACTGCCGCTAGATTAAAAAAAAAAAAGACTACACGTACTCAGAGCTGTGGTGCTACAAACGCTGTACTTTCAGAGATGTATTCTTCATGATTTTCGTATTTCATCGTAAAACGACGTTTTTTTCGTAGTAATTCGGATGGTTTTGTATAGGGTAATACAAATAAGTTGACTTCAATTTGGTATTGTCGTGATACAACATAACTCGCAACCCCGGTGGAGATACCCTTACATAAGCTTCATTTAATACAATTAAGTTCATAAGGGGCACGGAATGGCCATCAAAACGGTGGATCCGAAAAATATACGATTTCACGAATATCGAGTTTCACATTACTATCGCAGGATCTTTTCTACATAGGGCAATGGTATGATGGGTAATATCACGTATAGCAGAAAATGAAACAAGGCAATAGCAGCTTAAAAGTCTGTGAAAATATGCACACTAATCAGTATTGGTCTAACTATACGCCCAGTAGAGAGAAACGAGGAGGTACAATAAATGAGTAAGAACACAAAAGAATGAGCAAATCTTAAAAACAAAAATCTCTCAAAGAAATGAAGAAATGAAGAAACGCGAAACCTGTTTTGCCCGATCGTATTTATCCAGTTTCCCCTATTGCCGTTTTCCTTCCGAAGGGGTATAGCACATACCGAAGAGAGATTCCAAATAGGCGTGATCCGCTGCTCGTGCATTGCGTACAGTACTATTTTGTTTCTTTTGCCGCGCCGTTTCATGCATTTTTTGTTCAGACTTGGACAAAATCTTGGGACAGGCCATTCACGAAGTCTAGCTACCGCAACTGGATCCTTAGGTCCCTCTTAAGGGATCACACACACGCTTACACTTTTCCAGGAAGGTAGAAAGCCGAACAAACAAAATAAAGTATAATCTGATACATGTGAATTTTTCATTTTTCATGCCTTCCTGCATTTTCTCGCAAACGCGTGGCTTTGCATCTGGATATAATCTTACGTAATAGGCTGAAGACGCTCACATGCCGGCAATACAATCTAAGAGCCCGGGCCCTAAATTACACCCCCTACATGCCCCACAACTTTGTTTTTCATTCAAAGAGGAGCTCTTAATAAATATACGACTAAATCAACAAGTAAACACACATCGTAAGGCTGTTCTGTGTATTTCCACAAAGGTCAATGGTTGATGGATACTGATTGAGATTGGTTTGTGCACAGATCTCGCTTTCTAACGCCTGGCTCCTATATATCTTGTGTATGTTACAAGAAATCCCCTTTCATTTGATTTAAGAGCGAGGTCACTCAACAACGTATACGAATGCATCTCAGTTTCCACAGTCCATGTTAGTACCAACTAAGCGTAACTGTGGCATGTGCCAAGAATGTGTTGGAACCATTGGCATCAGTCTATAATGCAAGTGATTTCGATGCTTAAGCACAAAAAACCCTTGAGGTAAACGAAGCAGATAATTAGCAGTTAATTATGAGACTGAAAAAGAAGGAGGCGATGAGGGTTAGGGGTTGCCAAAAGCTTTATTTCGGGCGCGTATGTTCAAGCAGTAATATCAATATCAACATCAACACACCGTTTAATGTACTTGTTGGTATTTTCTTTTCTTTGTCTAATGTTTCTGGAGTCTTTTGATATTTTTCCCTTCCGATTTAACTACTCCCGCAGTAAAAAATCAATGAAAATGATCAGGTAATGCCAAGCGAAAACAGTGTACTGATGGAAACATGGTTTGTTTGCTATTGCCAAGTGGTGCCCCATTGTATTTGCGCGAGTGAGACACGCATATTTACGACGCCCGCAACATTCCCCAACTTTCCAAAAGTGCGAGGGAAAACAGTATTTGTTTGTCATCTCCTGTCTTTCTGAAACGTGCCTTAGGATATTTATCAAGAATATGGTGATTAATTCTACTGCTAAAAAACAGAAAGTGGATATGGAGCTTACCTGAATCACCGCCAGTCATGCATGCAACCTTCAATTTTTTCTTCGAAAAATGAGGTAGGCGAAAGGTCCATTCAGCGAGATTCCGAGCCGGGCCAGGGTGAATACGCGCATCGTTCGTTGGGTCTTTGATTACCATTGGGCCCAAACGACGACGAAAAGTATCTCCCAGAGCCAAAAATCCAGGGATCTTAAAACAGTTCAAAACGAAAAAGAGAAAAAAGGTTTTCGCCGTTTCAGGAAATACGAGAATAGAAATGATGACGACGATCCCCTTGCGAGCGGCTTACCGTTTCTGGCATTCCGCGACATTGTATGTGCACCCAGGATAATGTCGCCAATGTCGCCATGTACCTTACTGGACCTCGTAAAAGATAGATCTTCGAACATGTATGGATTTTGAATCATTGTGTTTTTACTGGCTGCAAAAAGAAACATTCAGAGACAAAATTAGAGACATCAACAGACATAGAAACAGACGAGGAAAACATTAACAAATTACCAGCTAAGCCTCTTCCATACCCACATCACGTGATATGGTAAGTTTTGCCAGGTCCATGCGACGTCATCCTTGGTCGCTTATTGCTTGATGCACGAATTCTCCATCGTTCTGCACAAGCATGGCATGCCGCGCGCACCGTCCAAAGCCTTTTCTTAAAATAAACCACAGTATATCTCCTTAAGAAAAACCGCAAATTTTTTATAGATAGCAGGATATCTTTGCTACAAGGCACCTCTCGTTTTCTTCTTGTGGCCTTATATAACCTCTCGTTTTATTCGTGGAAGAGAATCTGCACTTTCATACTGATACATTTCCCATAGATTTTCCTCATACCCAAGGATTCTCAACAACAATACCCACAAAAAAAAAAAAAACACATCTCACTATACTGTGATGGTGCTGGGCAAATTCTTCCACCCATTATTATGTATAGCCATGCCATGGATGCTTCTAGCAAGTGTCCATGCGGCATTGTTATCGGTGGTGCTGCCGTCGCCTTCAACCACTTTGGCGTCATCGATAACCCCATCGAAATCTTCGGGGTTATCCATTATTACCTTGCCGTTTTCCCTTAACGATTACCTGGAATATGAAATCAAGTTTGCTCAGAATGGACAACAGGATAGCGCCGTGCTGTTTGACTTTTTGCAGCCGAACTTGTGGCTCATGGACTCCGACGATATCATCCCTTGTTCGGTAGCCGAGCTGTACTACAGCGCATATAACTACTCCGACCTTCCTGACGTGGTCACGTATAATGGGGGCACATATGACCCCAACGAATGCTATATCAACGGGTATTACTCGCCCAAGGTCACGATCACCCGGGTAAGCGGCTCATACACGAGCACCGTCACGCAAGCTTCACCTGTTCCGACAACGTCGGCGTATAATATCACGTATCCCTCCGCTTACTATGCCAGTGGGTACTTTTCGAATGCGAACTTCTCTTTTGGTACACTTAATGACAACAAAACCAACGATGACCCCGCACGTCTATCACTCAGTGGCGTCAAATACCTCTTGACCAACGAAAGCAATATGTCTCGGGGCTCGCTCGGCTTGGCAGGTCCGTCGTGGGGTGGAAGTGTTCTTGACTCATTAAAGTCCAAAGGCCTCATTTACGGGAGCGGATATTCTGCTTATTTCTATACTAACAGGACGGTAAATGAAACAGTGGGATACATCCTAATGGGTGCTGTCGACAAGAAATTGTATACTGGCAATCTTTACAGCTTCCCGCGCATTGCACACGTTGGATGGGGCGACGCAAATGCCATTCTTCCCATCATACAAATGGACTCCGTCAAGCTCCTTAATCTCCAGACTGCCCAGTCCGCAAACATATACACTGGCCCCATCGGCGTGATGTTCGACCCCACGAATCAATTTTCGTATTTGCCGCGGGAATTAATGATCAGCCTTGCACTTCAGACAAATGCCTACTACGCAGCAACTTACGGCTCGTGGCTCGTCAATTGTAGTGCGATAGACGACGCGAATGCCTCCTTGCAGTTCCAGTTTGGTCCCTTAAATATCAGCATACCCCTTAGTGCTACAATTCTTGATAGTGGCCAGAACTTGACTTTTGCTGACGGCCTGCCTGCATGCACATTCAACATGTTCCCTTCGGATGGGATTGGATACGCGGTATTTGGCCAGGGCTTCTTGCCGTACGTGTACATGGCAATGGACAATGAAGGCGGCGGCATTGCGCTTGCCAATGCAAACACGCTTCTAAACTCAAATTCCCCATATTCTGCCACGACGTCCCTGAACACCACAACTGTTGGTTACATACGATCGGGCTCGATTCCGTTTGCGGTAAACGCGCAGGTGACCCCAGCTGTGACGTACACGTTTGGTGAATCCAACGTAACGGCGGCATTGTCTGACCCGGGTCTTCTCACGAACATTGTCATCAGTTCCGGGCACGTTTACATCTCGCAGAGGCGGATTTCGCTGAGAATCTCCGTTTCTGCTAGTGCTGCATCGGCAAAAACAACCTCAGGAGGAGCTGGCTCCTTCAAAGCATCATTGAAGAAGAGCAATGGCTCCATCCTCCCTATCATTTTGCTACTAGGTGGAATAATGGGGGTCATGTTCATGTAGAGATAAACGACGAGAGAGAATTGCCAGGTCCGCATTTTCTACTCATGTATAAATAGGCTATAGACCATATAAAAGGTTACAATTCAATTACTTGGTGGCGTTGGTAGGTGTTTTGGATGGGTGTATTATCTAGATACGGCTTAAAGATACAGGATCGCTGTTGACTCAAAGCTGCTTTAGTTCGATCTCCTCTCTTGACTCTGTTTGTCCTTCGGAATCTTGCGGCAATGTGGAGTATCCGGGTTTGGAACCGGCCGCGTCGGGATCCGTGTACCGGAAATAGTTGTACCATAAAATATCAAGGAAAGTAACAATCAACCCAATGCAGTTGATTGGACTCAATTTATCTCCAAATATAAGCGACCCAAGCATTATGGTTAGGAGTTCCTTGAAAATGCCCGCAATCGATAATGTCAATACTTGGGCCACTGAGAGGAGCTGGAACTCACAAAGAGTCATGCAGAATGCTAGTATTCCTGGGGTAACCATAAGAAGAATTGTCCCAAAGATGCCCTTTGCATCCCAAACAGGCAGCGATACAAAGGCATACCAGCCCTCAAAGATAAACCCGAAAAGAAGCAACACTAGCGTCATGCTCGGGGAGATGTAGAAAATGGTCAGCATGGGATGTTTAGTATATTCATTTTTCTTGAGAAGAAGCTGAGTAAATGACCAACGTAAACCGGAAATGGCAGAAGCGGCCAATATGAGCAAAATTCCAATAGGTTGCGAGTCGGAATCAGCGTCTCCTTTGACCAGTTCGGGCCGATCGGTCATCATCATCACCGACGCACACATCACCACCACAATGACCACAAGACGCCAGTTGAACTTCTCAAGACGGAACAAAAGACCGAAAATAAGCACGAATATCAAGCTGGATGTCTTGAGCATCGTGTAGAGCGACAACGAGATGTATTCCAACGCGACATTACTGAGCCCAATGTCGCCTGCGGATGCCATGGCACAAGGTAAGATTTGCACCGCATATGTCTTGATTGGAATGGCCAAAGCAGTGGCAAATGACGCCGCAGACACATTGACAGAGGGCCGGAGGTGTGGCTGGAAGTATAGCACCACACTACTTAGAGAAAATAGGCAGATCTGGTGGAATGCAGTGACGAAAAGCGGGAACCGGAAGTTGAGGCCTCCACCAAACATCCACTTGTTATATACGGAGATGGACATGGAGAAAAAGTACCATCCGGCAATGTAGAGGAGAGCCAAAGAAGACGTTTTGTTTTGCTGGTCTTTAGGAGGCATTTTGGGGACACTTTGTGGGTTTGTGTGGGTTTTGTGTGTGTTTATTTTGTGAAAGATGCAAGCAATAACTTTTGGGGTAATGCAGTAGGTGAAAGTCAAATGCGGACGAGTCTTTATGAAGAAAAACGGCCAATACAAGAATTTAATCGATTTTTAGGGGTGTATTCGTGTAAGCCTGTGATGAAAGAAACAGAAAACACAAAACAAATGCAGATAAAAATGCAGGTGGATGTGTTTGTGGTTGTAGATAACGAGTGCCAAATATGGAAGTACTCAATTCACAGAGGATGGGCCGTGTCTGATTTGAGCTTTTCACACAGAGAAAAAACAACAAGTTTGTGTTTATAAGCAGGTAAATTTCACAAAGTAGTGTGAATAACAGAGTTAATATAACAACCAGGACTCTGGATTCTAACCCTTATATGTGAATTTTGGGGTTGGAGAAAAGAGCCGAGAAAAGAACTCCGGCTGGTGATAATGCCAGCAATAGCTCTAGCAGCCGCACCGCAAAAACCGGTATAGTGCGGGGCGACTTTAGAGGTGTACAGGCCACGACACCGCAAATCACCGTCAAGCGAGCAAGAAGATTTGGCCTAATGGGTGCAGTTTTTCGTCTTTTCGAGTAGGAAACTTTTGTAAGAAATTTAGGGGTGTTTTAAATTAGCAGGGATATGTCTATATGTCACTGATGCTGTCTCAACTGGAAAAAGAAGTAAAGAAAAAGAAGTAGAGAAAAGAAGTAAAGAAAGAGACAAGGAAAAAGAAAAGAAGAATGGCATGGTTAAATACCACTACTGAAATGTATAGGTTTCGGTAGTTTGGAGAAAATTCATGCGGGTAATTTAAAAAAAAAATGTATCCATAACTATGGTAGTGGTCAGAAAAATTCACAGGCAAATTTTAACTCTTTTCTGGAGATTGTTGTGGGGTCGTTATTCGCGAGAGGGAGCCTGAGTTCATTGCGGAGGCTAGGCTATAGAGAAAAGGGATACAAAAAGGGCCACGAAAGAGGCCACGAAAGATGCCATTAGCTTTTTGTAAGTCTACCAATAATTTTCTTCTTTATTTCATTTAAAGACTGGTTAAATTACTGGACTTTTTCTGCTTTAACCATCGAAATTGGATAGTATTCGGAAGTCTTGACTTGGTTCAGAGTTAGTCATTAGGCTGGATGGCTGCACACGTCAACTTATGCCAAAGACCAAGTTGTTGTATTTTTTTTATGTAGTTACTGATGTATTCTTCTTAAAAATATTTCTTTGGGTTTCAGTTGATGTTTTTCCAGTTTAGTGTGACTTTTTCGGTTCATCTGGAAATTGTTTTATAGTCACCGCGACGTAGCCTCAGAAGGTGTATCAATTGAAGATCTTCACAACACTCAAGTAGTAATCAAGACATGTATACCCGCTACATAAATTCCATGAATTCGGGAAAAAGCGTTTACATCTTCGAATAGGTATTGCTATAGGAGATGTAAAATAAATATATGGAACGAACACGTTTATCTAGAGTAATATTGATCACTGTCGGGCCAGTGAGTATACCCCGTATGATAAGCTTCGCTCAAATTATGTCCAGAAGGGCTACGGTATGGATGTCAAAAGTGTATCCGAAGAATTAAATGAATTCACAAACTATGGAGGTTCGTAATGGTATAGATTATGTGATGAGGGGCTGTTATAACATATGGTACCTGTAGTAATCAAGTAGTAATGAAGCAGTGATACTGTAGTAATACTGTAGTAATACAAAGCTAACACAAAATTAAGAAAGAGTCGTCAACCATTGGTCGCGTATTTCTATCTTTAGTGCTGTACGAAATAAAATACCCAAGTTTATCCCATAGTGAAGAAATTAATGACTAAGTGAACCAGTTCTACTCCTCAACTCATGTTAGCAAAAGTGGCTGCGAACCGAGCATAATTTTGTGCGCTCGGCAGTGTCAACTTCTATAATTTATCACAATTAATCGAGTTGTCAGCACATAAGCCAGATAGAGAAATAACGCAAATTACCTGATATATCTCCTTGAACACACTGATAGTGCCTCTCGCCCGCTCAGCCCGGGCTAAGATCTGCAATATACAGATCAGGAAGAACCCACCCAAACGTATATTCCATCGATGGAAGTAATTCTTCTAGCCCTAGAGTGAACTAATATTCTAGCCAATTAAATCAAGAAAATCACAGTTAAGTAAATCAAAAAGATTCTGGATATTGGAAGCAATCCCATTGAAAGTACCTTATATAGGGCCATATGCCATTTACCAACCTTATAGATGTAATTTCTCCATAACCAACCACATAATACATCTACTCTCTAAAAGCACACCAATTCCCCGGCTAGTAAAAGCTCAAAAAAACACAAACCCATAACTATAGCAAAAATAAAAAATACTCCTTTTACCACCCAAAAGCCACCCCCTTTCTGTATATTTTAAGAACTTTCCATCAAAACGCCCTTCACCTGTCGCGCACCTGGCCGCAACCCAAATTTAACTCTGCGTTGGAAAACATAAATAGGCGTAAACGGAAAACAACAATACCACCGGGCGTCGCGCTTTCGGCCCCAGAATGCAGGGTCACCGATCTCCAACATACAGAGGCTCCAGGCACCAGACCAGAAACCGGATCCTTTTTCTCTACCAAAAAACACTAACAACCCCGAAAAACAACTCGAGTTTTTAAAGCAAAATGCAACTGGATACTGACCCGCTGTCGCTATTTCTGCTCCAACGAGCGTACATTCTTCAGCAGATCAAGGATGTATGCAAGAAATCCGGGCTCTATGCTCTCGTGCTTGATCGAAAAACAGAAGCAGCACTTTTACGAGTGGTGACCAAAACGGAGTTGCTCCGGATCGTTACCACAGTCGAGATTATTGATGACCAACGCCGCATCCAGAAATACATGCTGGCGGTGTACTTGGTGGAACCTCTGGTGTACAACCTCAACTGTATTTTGGCCGACGTGCACACAGCACGGTACAATCTGGGAGTGGGACTTTTTGTGCCGTTTCTGCAATGGGACGAACAGGCGGGCCGTATGTTCCATTCCAATCGGTTCCTTCAGGATCCAGCTGTCGCCCAGTACTTCAAGGACGGCGCCAGTGTGAGTTTCGTGCACCTGTCGATGGTTCCCGTCGAGGCCCGGGTTTTTGTGTGCGACACGACTACGCCCAACGCCATGCCCATATACTATAACGAGACGTGCTCGGACTTGGTGTTGCCGCAGATCCGTAAAACGGCCAAGGCCATTGTAAATGCCATTGTTGTTGCCGGCGAGTACCCGCTTATCCGGTTCTACGCGCTGCCGGAAGCCACCCACCCCGCAGCCCGGTTGCCGGAGCTCATTGCAGACGAAGTCCAGCGCCAACTCGATGATTACGCCCGTTCCAACGAGGATTACCCGCCGCAATTCACCCCTGACAAGCCCCGGGCCATCTTGCTTATTAGTGACCGTACCATGGACCTTTTTGCTCCGCTTCTTCACGAGTTCACCTATCAGGCCATGGCCATGGACATAATCGAGGGCCTTGAGCGGTCAGGTGTATATACTTACGAGTCCGAGAACGAAAAGGGCGAAAAACAGAAATTGACTTCGTCGCTTAACTCGGAAGAGGACGAAACGTGGCGTGCATTGCGCCACACTCACATTATTGAAGCGTCCGAGCAAATCGTGGCGAAAATCGGCGACTTGATTAAGAATAACCCCATGATGGTCGACCGTTCGCGTGCAAAGACGTCTTCTGACTTGATGTATGTGGTGGCCCACCTTCAGGGTTTTGACGAGGAGCGTCGTGAGGTCACGCTTCACAAGACGTTGATAGACGAGTGTCTTGACATAAATGCGCGTCTCAAACTCGCAGAATTTGCCGCAGACTTCGAGCAGACATGTACTGCTGAAGGAACTCTGTTTGAAGGTGTGTTCAGCAAACACCTCCACGACGATCTCATCATGCTTCTTGCGCGAGACGATTTAAACGTCAACGACAAGGTTCGACTTGTATTGATGTACAGTATATACCGCGGGGGATTGGCAGGATCAGACTTTGCCAAATTGGCCAAATTCATCGGCGGGAGGGACCCTGACATCGTCACGTTGGTTCTGCGTTGCTTCCATAACCTCCGTAAGTTGAATTTTCCCATAGTGAAAGACCTGGTGAAACTGAAAAAGATCATTCGCCAAATGTTCCACACCATCAACAATGAAGGTACTTACAACACCTCGCGCTTCTCGCCGGCCCTCAAACGCGTGCTCTCAAATGCAGCCAAGTATGAGTTGGACGAAGAATGGTTTCCTTATTTCCGCGATAAGCCATTGGAAGATGACATACCCAACAGGGGTGGGCTTTCTACTAGTTCCGTGGGAGACTCTTCGGGATCTTTACGTAATCCGAGAATCAAAGCTTCGTGGGCGCCGCCCAGCTCGAGGTCGTCCAATTTGAGCTTGAAGAAAAATAACCAGAGAATCTTTTGTTTCGTGGCTGGAGGAATCACCCACTCGGAAATCAGGCTGGTTTATGAGCTCTCAAACTCTCTCAACAAGGACTTCTTCTTGGGCTCGGAGTCCATCTTGAAGCCTCGCGATTTCATCACAGGCCTTCAACAAATGGACGATACTAAGAACCCGGTCAATTTGGATCTCCCACTCTACACTGAATTAAGCTTGTGTACTAGCCAAGCGCCAGACCATCTTTTCCAAGTTCCTAAGTCGGCTCCATCTGCATCTTTAGCATCAACTTCATCAAATGGAACGCAAAGAAGTGCGCAGCCTACTGGTAATAACCGGTTCAACCCTCCACTCCCACAGAGTCAGACCCAAACCAATACGCCGTCCCATTATCAAAAGAGGGTGAACCAATATGCAACTGACTTGACAGCCGAACCCGTGAAGGAGAAAAAACTGTCCAGACTCAAGAAATTCTTCAAGTAAGTCAGATATCATTCGCACTAGTTGCAATTGGCCAGCATCTACGGAAGTGGTTATTAGGTTCTGAGTCATGTGACGATGCGGCTGCTCTAGGTGACTATAATGAGAACCGTGTATACTACGGTGAAACGGACTCATCAAAATGGCATCCAACAGAGAGGACAAAAAGGGAGAGACAAAAACAACCTAAAAGGAACATTCCGAAGAATCGGACAGAGTCAAAAATATGGAGATAATCCGAAAACGGAAGTCCTCCGCTTAGGCTGGTCGCAACTCAAAGCGGTTGTCCGGCATTTGTTCAGTATCGCGGGTCTACCGTTGATTATAAATGAATACATCGTATGCAGGTCCGCAAAACTACTTGATAGAGGGTCTTCAAAGGTCGCCATACCGGCACAACTTTTTCCTCACCACATTATTCCATTGATAATCATCTACAGAGACGTGTTTTACTTCTTCTGATTTTTTTATCGTCATGGAGCAATTGGACTGGCTGAAACATTCGGCCTTTCACAACTGGGATGTCTTGTCAAAAGTCCCATTCCTTGCCTCTCTGGAGATTTCGATCACAGACACCATCGATAGCTATGGTAGGAACGGAACTCTCCCAATTCCTTTAGGTTCTGGTTGGCTCTCTTGTCAATGTACCGATGGCTGGGGTCCGCTCTCGCCGGTCTATAACGATTTGGCTCCTTGTTTTCTCCAAGGAGAGCTTTTCTCTGCTGCTGGTGTGCTTATGATAACCACTGGAATTTACCAGGTTAGAAAGTTGGTCAACCGCAAGATCTCTTCGGGAAACAAAGTCAGTTGGGCTTTTTATGCAAAGTTAATACTTTCCGCTTTGCACATTGCCTTTTCTTTGGTTGTTTTGTTTGCGTATGGTTCTGCAGATGTGATTAAGACTGGTCTCTCATTAAACGTCGGTGCTGCTGTTGTGGCGTTTGCCATCCACTATTTGGAGCAATTTAAGTCGAACATCTCGAATGGTGTTCTTCTTTTCTACTGGCTCTTCCAAGCTTTGTTCGGAATTTCGAAGTTTTTGGCGTTGAATTTGAGATCCGAACTTAACTCTACGTACGCCACTGTCTCAATTTTGGTCACTGTCAATGCCATTCTTTTGCTTTTGTTAGAGAGTTGGTTTTCTCCTCAGCCAATTAACTCGTTGAACAAGGAGATCGGATTCTCGCCTTTCGACAGAGCCGACGTGTTCTCGCGTATCTCTTTCAACTGGATGGCCCCATTGATGAAGAAGGGGTTCTACCAATACTTGAGTGAAATTGATCTTCCCTTCTTGCCCAAGGGCCTTAAGTCTGAGAACACCAGTGCTGCCTTTTATCAATATTGGCACAATCAAACTTCTCCTTCTTTGGTGCTTGCCCTCTCGAAGGCATTTGGAGCTCCCTTCCTTCTTGGAGGTGTGTTCAAGGGCTTGCAAGATATGTTGGCTTTTGTGCAACCACAATTACTCAGATTGTTGATTCGTTTTGTGAACGACTACTCGCAGTCTGTTAAGGATGGTGAACCCTTGCCACTCACAAGGGGTTTGATGATTGCCGGCGCTATGTTCATCGTGTCGGTGACCCAAACTGCCTGCTTGCACCAGTACTTCCAGAGAGCATTTGATTTCGGTATGAGTATCAAATCCGCATTGACCTCTGTTGTGTACGATAAGTCGCTTGTGTTGTCCAACGAAACCAAGCAAGCTTCAAACACCGGTGATATCGTCAACTTGATGTCTGTGGATGTGCAAAGATTGCAAGACTTGGTACAAAACTTGCAAATTATTTGGTCGGGTCCTTTCCAAATTGTCTTGTGCTTGTACTCATTGCATGGATTGTTGGGTAACTCTATGTGGGCAGGTGTTTTCATCATGGTGATTATGATTCCTTTGAATGCCGTTATTGCTAAGTACCAAAAGAAATTGCAAAAAACGCAAATGAAATTCAAGGACGAAAGATCCCGTTTGATTAGTGAAATCTTGAACAACATCAAGTCCCTTAAGCTTTACGGCTGGGAGGCTCCTTATTTGGAGAGATTGAACCACGTCAGAAATGACAAGGAGTTGACAAATCTCAAGAGAATGGGTGTATTCAGTTCTGTTTCGATGTTTTCTTGGAACTTGGCTCCTTTCTTGGTTTCATGCTCCACATTCGGTTTGTTCGTCCTCTTGAATAAGAATGCCACTTTGTCCACCGACATTGTGTTCCCTGCATTGTCCTTGTTCAACTTGTTGTCATTTCCTTTAGCTGTTGTCCCAATGGTTATCACCAACATTGTTGAGGCTCAAGTTGCTGTGTCCAGATTGACTAAGTTTTTGACCGGTGCTGAATTGCAAAAGAATGCCGTGACCAAGCTCCCAAGAGCTGAGAAGGTTGGTGATGTTGCTGTCTCCGTGAAGAATGGTACTTACTTATGGTCGAAACAAAAGGGCGAAGAGTCCTACAAGGTTGCTCTTTCGAACATCAACTTAGAGGTTAAGAAAGGTGAGTTGGACTGTATCGTTGGTAAGGTTGGTTCGGGAAAATCCTCGATCCTTCAATGTCTTTTGGGTGATTTGTACAAGTTGGACGGTGAGGCCAAGGTTCACGGAAGTATTGCCTATGCGTCTCAAGTCCCATGGATTATTAACGGAACTGTCAGAGAGAACATTTTGTTCGGACATAAGTACGATCCTGAATTTTACCAAAAGGTTCTTGATGCTTGTGCATTGAGTGTCGATTTGAAGATTCTTCCTAAGAAGGATAAGACCGAGGTTGGTGAAAAGGGTATCTCTTTGTCTGGTGGACAAAAGGCCCGTCTTTCTTTGGCCAGAGCTGTTTATGCTAGGGCCGATGTCTATTTGCTCGATGATCCATTGAGTGCCGTTGATGAACACGTTGGTAGACATCTTATCAACAATGTTTTGGGTCCTAATGGTTTGTTGAAGACAAAGTGTAAGATTTTAGCCACCAATGCCATTCATGTTTTGAGCATTGCTGATAACATGCATATGGTGAAGGATGGTAAATTGGTGGAACAAGGAACTTACGCCGATATCATGTCCCAGGAGAAAAGTCAATTACGTCAGTTAGTCCTTGAATTTGGTAAGTCTACGTCCGAGTCGAGCAAGGCCAACTCTTCGGCCAACTCTACCAAGGGTGAAAAGGTGAACGCTGAACTGGATGTTGTTGAAGAAATTGGCGGTTTCTCTTCTTTGGAAGATGTTTCTGAAACTTCCAGTCTCAGAAGAGCCTCTGTTGCTCCTCTTCTCTCCGACGAAGAGCGCTTATTACTTGAGAACGCAGAGGAGGAGGAAGACGATGACACCAAGGCCCGCAAGGAACATTCTGAGCAAGGTAAGGTCAAGTGGGATGTCTACAAGGAATACGCGAAGGCTTGTAACCCATTTAACGTTACGGTTTTCTTGTCTACCACTGTCTTGTCTATGGCTTTCAACGTTCTTTCGAATGTTTGGTTAAAACATTGGTCCGAAGTCAATACCGACAACGGCCACAACCCTAGTGCAGTCAAGTACTTGGGTATTTACTTCCTCTTAGGTATTGGTTTCTCTATTTCCACTTTGACTCAAACATGTATCATGTGGATCTTCTGCACGATTGAGGGCTCCAAGAAGTTACATAACGGTATGGCCAGAAGTGTTCTCAGATCGCCTATGTCGTTCTTCGAGACAACACCAATTGGTCGTATTTTGAACAGATTCTCGAACGATGTGTACAAGGTGGACGAAGTTCTCGGAAGAGTTTTTGGAATGTTTTTCAGTAACACGGTTAAGGTGTTGTTTACCATTCTTGTGATCTGTTTCTCCACGTGGCAATTCATCTTTATCGCTATTCCATTGGGAGTTTTGTATGTCTACTACCAGCAATACTACTTGAAGACTTCGAGAGAATTGCGTCGTGTGGACTCTACTACAAGATCGCCAATTTATGCCAACTTCCAAGAGAGTTTGAACGGTGTTTCGATCATTCGTGCATATGGACAAGAAGACAGATTCAAGTACTTGAACAGAAGCAGAATCGATAAGAACATGCGTGCGTACCATCCATCGATCAATGCTAACAGATGGTTGGCTGTCAGATTGGAACTTTTGGGTTCCATCATTATTTTGGCCGCATCTGGTTTGGCAATCTTGAGTTTGAAGAGTGGTACTATCAGTGCTGGTTTGATTGGTTTGTCTGTCTCATACTCTTTGCAGATTACTCAATCTTTGAACTGGATTGTTAGAATGACTGTTGAGGTCGAAACTAACATCGTTTCTGTCGAGAGAATCTTGGAGTACTCTAGACTTACTCCTGAAGCACCAGATGTGATTGAGGACCACAGACCCCGTCAAGCCTGGCCTGAGAAGGGTGAGCTTGTTTTTAAGAACTACTCGACTAGATACAGACCGGAATTGGATCTTGTCTTGAAGGGCATCTCGATGAACATCAAACCTCATGAGAAGATTGGAATTGTTGGAAGAACGGGTGCTGGTAAGTCGTCTTTGACGCTTGCCTTGTTCAGAATCATCGAGGCTTCGAGTGGTCACATCGAGATTGATGATACAAACACCAGCGAGATTGGGTTGGCTGACTTGAGACATAAGCTCTCTATCATCCCACAAGATGCTCAGGTGTTTGAAGGATCGATCAGAAGTAACTTGGATCCAACTGAAAGTTACACCGAAGAGCAACTTTGGAGAGCCTTGGAGTTGTCGCATTTGAAGGACCATGTCTTGAGAATGTACGAAGAACGTGACAAGGACAGCACCATTGAATCTGCTTTGGATGTCTCAATGAGCGAAGGTGGATCTAACCTTTCTGTTGGTCAAAGACAATTGATGTGTCTTGCCAGAGCCTTGTTGATTCCATCCGCCATTTTGGTGTTGGATGAAGCCACTGCTGCAGTTGATGTTGAGACGGATCGTGTTTTGCAACAGACAATCAGATCTGAATTCAAGGATAGAACCATCTTGACTATTGCACACAGGTTGAACACCATCATGGACTCTGACAGAATTGTGGTCTTAGAGCAAGGACAAATTGCTGAGTTCGACTCTCCCGAGAACCTTTTGAAGCGCAAGGAATCCTTGTTTTACTCGTTGAGTAAAGAGGGTGGCTTCGTTGAAGACGAGAAGACCGAAGAGTCGTAAGTGCAATCATCAGTTTCCCAATTGATAGGGGTTCCAAACACATCAAAAGAATTTTTTTACAGTATTATAAACATAGAATAAAAGTATTATTTATTATTGAGCGAACTAGATATGAAGCACTTCGTACGGGAAGACCCGCAAATATGACGTAGGTGGTAAATGCCAACTTAATGTTCACTTCTCTTTCTCAAAGAATGTATATGATATAATGGGTAGACCTCATCACGGTTGGCAATCTCACAAGTGTTTGACGAGGACACGGCTTTTGGAATATCCGAGGTCTGTTTCTCCAAAACGCATTCATCGCTGAGTTGATAAATTTCGAGCAAGTTCTCCTCAGAGTCGGCATCAATGGCAGCAAACAACTTATCGTTGACAAGAGTGATATCGACGATAGGACTCTCAGTGAGAAGCTTCTGCTTGAACGAGACCGAATTGTCGGCGTTGACAGTAAAAGTCAATATACACTTAGTGTTCTCACACAAGACGAAAATCAAGTTTTGGCCATTTTTGGAAGACGTGAGCACTTTGGCGATTGAAATCTCCTTTGGAGAGTCTTCCTGCAAGAATCTTTCTGGAGGGAAGTGTGCATCAGTCAAGTGGGACTCAATCAATTCACGTAGCTCAACTTTAGCAAGTTGTTTGCTGTTCCACCAGTCCCACAACAACAAATAGTCATCGCCTCCTCCACTAATGAGCAAGTCCTGGTTGAAGGCTGGTAAGTGCATACACGAGACGAATTCGTGATGACCAAACAACCAGTGCTTAACGACATACGATAATGGGTAGTGAGTGACCTTGATGTGCTCATCTCTGTCACCGGTAAGCACAAACTGTTTGCCATCATGCTCAGCAACCAAAACATCACTCAACATGGAGACGTGTCCCAAAATAGGGACAAGTTCTTTCTCAGGAATGGGTTGCTCAGCATCGATGCCGACTTCGTAGACATCACCGAACTTATCGGCCAAGATTATGCTTTTGTCGTCCATGGTGGTCAGCACAGCACATGGTCTCTTGGGGAAGATCTGACGTTTGACCAACTCGATACAGTTGTCTTTGGTGTAGTCGATCTTGAAAACCACTGCAGCTTTATCGCTATCGGTGGTTCCGATGATGTGTTGCTCGTCTCTCGTCAAGGTCAAAGAGCGAAGATAATTGTAGATGGTGGGTGCACCAGGTCCAGGAACAGGTACCTTAGGTTCCTTCTTGTTGGTCTTGGCCTTTTTGCTTGCAGGTTGTTCACCGGCTTCGCCGGCTTCGGCCTTTTTCTTGGCCTCTTCCTCGCGTTTGGCTTTGAACTTCTTCTCCTGAACACTTTGCAAATCAACGTCATCAGCCCAGGATCCAATTAGAGCTCCATCGGACGTGCGGTACACCAATAAATGGTTCTTGACCGATGCAAAAAGATGGTCTCCGCTTTTATCAGCCACAAGAATTTGGAAAGGATGTTTCATGTTTGGATGCAGCGAGAAAAAACCGTCAACAATTGGATATTAAGGTGAACACCGGT
Organism: Metschnikowia gruessii; assembly: GCA_030563445.1. Classification (NCBI taxonomy): domain Eukaryota; kingdom Fungi; phylum Ascomycota; class Pichiomycetes; order Serinales; family Metschnikowiaceae; genus Metschnikowia; species Metschnikowia gruessii. Next base: position 31,397 of record JAJMIV010000058.1, read on the forward strand.
TGTGATGGTGGTATTAAGATATTCCAGGCCAAACTCAAGGTAGGCCTCAAACAGGCATTTTTTCCATCATAATCTCATCGTCCTGCATACGGGGCCTTGGCCAGGGCCTTTCATGGTAGACACCAATTAAAGTCCCCTTTCAATTAGACTGGTCAATTTACGACTTCTTAAATCCCCAGGTCCATCCGCCTTTGGTGGCATCTTTGGGGCCTTCTTCGGACGGCTGTGGATCAGGACTGGTTTCCTTTGGTTCTTCATTCGCAATGTATTTGCGCGGTTGTTGCACATGAGAGAAGTACTGGTTAGCCTTGTCAGTTAGGGTCGTAGCAGGTGGTGGAGGGGCTTTTTTGAACGACGACAAGAACCCCGTGAGATTGTAGGCAGCACCCGGATCGTTCATCTCGGTGGCTAAGTGAGTAGGCAGGTGGAAATTGAAGATGAACTCGTCGCACGTAGCATTCCAGATGTGGAAGTTTTTTGTCTGCTGCCACTGGCTGATAAACTCTGCGTTGAAAGCCTTGGTATTACCCAATTGCTTATCTGCTTGGGTGTCAAAGCCAGGAGGTGGAAGCTTGAACCGTTCCACATACTGATGGAAACGCATTGTGGCCAATAATCCACGGATATAGTCTTCAAACTGGTACCGAATGTAGTCGTCGCTACCAACGTAGGCCTCTCTTGTTGTGTGGGAGGCAAGAAGCACAGAGATGAACTTCTTATCGAGCGTAGTGAGTCTCAATTCTTCACCCTTGCCGCTGGGAAACGTCACGGACCAAGCATCGAGATCTACAAGGAGATCGACCTTGAAACGAGCCAGCTGGTTGACAATAAGAAGGTTAGAGCAGCCAACCATGAACGAAGGAGAGTTAAGCTCATCCATTTGAGGGAGCGGCAAGTACGGGTTCCAGAAACTACCCTTTGTGTTGAACACCTGGAGCGGCAAGCCAAAGAAGCGAAGCATCGACATACGGTCGTTGGTCTTTAGGGTGGTGGGCTTTTCCAAGGGCGAGTGTTTTTCCGTGTAATCACATAGCGGGCACCCAGAAAGCTCGAGGCTGTTGATGAGGTTCGGGATGAGTGCAATCATATTATTCTGGAACTGGGTGAGAAGCTCCAAGTTGTTGTTTGAGTACACCAACACCTTTTTTTCAAGAAGTAATGCTTTGACGATGACGAGAATCTCGTTCTTGAACTGCGAGAGAAGCTCGCGGAGGTTCAAATTGACGAAATATTCTTCCTGCTCCTCGTAGTTTTCCGGTACAAGTTGCAATTCCGGGTCTTTTGGCTGGGCCACTGGTGCGGCGGTTCCATCGGCCTCTTGCACGCGGAACAGCTCATTAAGGTTATCGAAAAGGCTTTCCAAAAGCTCGAAGTTGCCGAAGCTGTCTTGCTGGAAGAAACTGTGGGTGATGATGGATAACTTCTCCTTGATCTTGGTGAACACCGGCTGTTTACGAGAAATCACCACCACGGCCTTCTGTACAATGGAACGAGTGATGTCTTTGTTGCGCTCGAGCTCTGTTTCCGATAAATCGGTTGTTTTGACTTGCCGTACACACGAGCACCCAAAGAGTGTCTCGAGCCGGTTGGGATTACCTTTGAAAGCCTCAATGTCGGCCAGATCATCAAGTGACAGCCGCGTGGCGAAGTCGTAGACCAAATTGAAGTTGGAAAAGGTCTCCTCGAACAAATGCGAGCCATCGGGGAGTGCTTGGAACGCAAGGTTCTTGAAGAGATTTACGTCTGTAGTTGGTTCAAGCAGCGTGTGGTAGTTCAGTCGCCACCACTGGACTTCGGGGCCACGAACATGGTGGAAATCCACAAGACACACGGCAAAGATCATATCCCCGGTCAGAGAGGGCTCGGGCACAATCACACGCTTTTGTGGCGGCACAATCGGGAGGTTTTTGATCTGAATCGATGGTTGCCTGCTATGCGCAGTGGGTGGGGTTTCCAACGTCGAAAGTGGCGACAGACCGGCCGACGTCTCGTCTATAAACACCTCTTTCTGTTCGATATCGTCATTGGCGTCTTGGTGGGCGTTTTTGTCTTTATTGTCTGGGGTATCTTTAGGGTTTTTAGTGTCTTTGTGTTGTTTCTGGTGCTCTTCATGGATATCCTTCAGGCCCCGTTGACCAATAGGTTTTTTGGGGTCTTTTGGGTCTTTTGGGTCCCTTGGGTCCCTTGGGTCCTTTATGTCACTCTGTTCAATGCTCCATCTCCGGGCAGGGGCAGAAGACAGCCCAAGGCGCATAGGACGACACACAAACTCTTCTGGTCCAGGCAGTTTTTGGGGGCCTCCACCAGGCTTCTCTGTCCTTTCTAATTTGTCGGGCTTATCATTTTTTTCAGCTTTTTCAGCACGTTCGGTCCGTTTCTGGATGCGAAGTGGCCGCAAGGCAAACTCTACAGGCTCAGTAGCCATAGAAACATCGTTTTCAGGGACCAGATCGCTATGTCCGGGCATTTTCTAGAAGCACCACTAGAAAAGAGTATTGTTTTTGTGAGGAGGAAATGAAGCCGCGAAAATTTATTAGCGGCCAATTTTGCAAACTGGTAATGTCCTTGGGATTATGTTGTGGTCAATTACGTCAATGTTTGTTTGTGAAGAATGTGTATATGCTTTTGTTTTTGTAAGGTGGGTTCTAATTGCGATATCGTCTCCATGGACCAAGAGATCTGTGGTTGAGGCATGGTGGGGGACCAATGTTGGAGGCAGATTTCGCAGATTCGCGCATTGGGTGCAAATGTCTGAGGGCCAAGGCCCAAGGCCCAAGTGGGTCCACCGGGGGAGGTGTGAGAGGAATAAAGAGGGGGTGTATTTTTAGTGTAACACGAAAATTTTATGGTTTCTGCAGTTGGAGTTAAACTTGTAGGATTGTAGTTGTTAGAAATATGTTTTTTGGGCGTGTTTCGCATGGAATGTTTGAATACGGTGGATATGGTATATTATGCTGGTGGTAATGTTCTTGGTTATTGGAACCAGTGTTGATTGGCGTGGATACATTGACTACGTTTTTCACTAAAAAATATATCTTTGAAAATTTTGTTGATACCCATATTTAGTGGCACTGGTCGAAATACAAAAAAATATTCTCGATTTATTTTTTTGAAAGCCCGAGGTGAAACTGGCCCGCCTCTAGAGAGCCCCTCCCCAAGTACATTTCTGGACATCGTCCCGGACTCTGACACCATCTTTTAGAGATTCCACGCTTCCGGATTTAGTCAGGTATCTATATCATCCATTTTCCTTGAATTCGCGTGCATTCCGACAAGCGGGTCTGATCCAGGCTCTAGCACCGCACTCTTTCTAGTAAGCATCTATTTTGAACCTGTTTCAACAAAAACACAAAAAAAGTATAAAAGAACATACTTCAAGTAATCATCATAAAAAAATCAAATATCCTCTTCATCCTCGCTTGCGATCAAAACGGACTCAATCTCACTCACTTCTCCAGAGGCTTGGACATTACTGGCACAGTATCAGCAGCCGTTACACTATCTGGATCATTCTCTGTCCACTTGCACACCATGTAAAGATTCAGCGATGATGCTCATTTCGTCTCTGAGTAAGCCTCTCAGAATAGCCAAACTCCTGATCGTACTCGGGCCGAGTCTGTTCATTTATCCATGACTATATTGTTCAACTGAGAAAATAAAGACCCAGAAGGCGAGGAAATTGCCATTATAGATAAAAAATCTTTCGCCATCCGACAAATGGTAGGATACGAGCTTTCTGGGTCTCATAAAAGCCAAGAAACGAAAGAGAGCGTGGGGACCGAAATTGGGCTATGTATTGCCGAATTTCGTCGTCGTTTTCGTCGCCTACCTTCTTTTACGTATATCGAATCTAAATATTAGGATTTTTTTTAGTAAAGTTTGTCCGTGTCAGAATCGACATCTAGTAAACCGTAAATATATTAAAGTATAGGTAAATATTTGCCGCTAAATTTCGCGCGTTGCTAATTTTGATCAACACTGATTGGAACATGTGTATATAGAAGAAAATGTTATAAAGAAGTGTGGGGAGTTGAATATTATTTTAAGATTTAAATAATTTCTCGAGTAATCCCCATTTCTATATGTTTTTGTATTCTTTGGTTGACGTGTCTTGTTTATATTTGATAGTGGTTAGTTCTAGTAAGAATGCTCACTGGCCAAGCAGGAGTGAAGTCACGAAGTGTAATTTGAGAATGATTCATATTATCGTAGCTTTTTGCTTCTTTTTCTGTTCTTTTCATAGACATTTTTTGTTTCCAAGAACCGTTTTAATATTGAGTATCATCGTGGTCCTGGAGAGGTTATTCGTTCAACATTCCATACTGGCCATACAATGATCCCACCTAATATTAGGCTGGGTTACAAGAGTCGATGGAACAGCATTGGCTGCGCTATACCCAGAAGGGTTGCACATTGCACGCAATTATTTAACAATATTTAATCAATTAACTTATAAAAAGAAATACTTAATATTTAACTAACTAACTTATAAAAAGAAATACTTTATATTAGTTAAGTAACTCACAAAAAGCTTAAATCGCTAATATTCAATTTCTCTTGGTCCTTTCACACACGGCACGGCACAGCACGGCAAACATAAACCTTCAATTACACAAGACCAAGAAACCATGATCATCAAGGCATCTTTTATTTCATTTCTTTATTATATCATCGTAATTCTCAAACATTAGTAGCGAGCACTTATTGACCACCTATCTTGACAATCATGTACGTCCTTGTCACATTACATATCTACCTTGGGACAACACTCATACCTTTCCCTAGACATTAGTCTTGATTAGAAAGTAAAAGCCGACGACACATCCTATTAGCACCATCGCAAATATAGTCACCCACATGAACACCCAGCGTTTCTCGGTCTCATCGGCGATAATTTGATCATTAGTGTGAAATGACGAAGGAAGCACACTCGCGTTCGTCTTCTTGGGGGTTTTATAAAAGGAACCTTTCATTTCAACAACAGTTTTTGATGAGGTTAAAATTCAAGAGTTTGGAATTTGAACGAGCTAAGTCCATGGATATATAGTGAAGCATAGCTGGCCCTTTTGAATCTTTTGAATGTTTTATTCAGTAACTGTTTGGGAGATGTTCAGGCAGAACAGCATTATGCGTACGCACCACTGAGTGGTGGATAGCCCTAGTAAATGCTAGCGAATTTCATAGTAAGACAGTGTGCGGTCATAAGATTTGTAAACAACCTGAAAAAAATTGTTCGTGTTTTTTTTATTACTTTTACTTTTGTTACTGTTGTATTCTCTTCTTTTGTCTTGTGTTTGTAGAACGCTTAGCTCGGTTTTTTGCCGCACATTTTGATCTGGCAGTGGCCGCAGAAAACCCTAAGAAGACATATCCACAGTAATTCTGTCTATCCACATTCACTCCAGATGTACACTTTTTATGTTCATATAATCCCCCCTTCCAACTTCTTTTATTGGAAAAAAACACCAAATCGCGTAGTCAATAAAGATACACATAACAGGTTCGTCACACTTTGCTTTAGTTTTGCTACGGATTAATCTTTTTCTTCCATTTTCCGTTTTTGCCACCCAACTATCCACCCATATCTTTCTTCATTTTGTTCAACCTTTTCTCCCACATTCTGTTAACACTTCCAAAAATCTTGACAAATTCACCAAAGTTAAACCCGGACTTCGGCTATTGGCGGATATCAAGCAGCAATATTCACTTCAACGGCCTGCTCCCGCATAATGTATGTGGCCACTGAGCAATATACCTAACAATGCCCGAATCTCGGCACTCCGCCAAAATTACACATAAATTGTTTTGTCAAACAGGCTAAGCCACCGAAAGATGACAAATCAAAAAATAAACTAATTCAGCAAAGCTACAAAACGCTAATAAACAACATGGCAAGTTGCTTTCTCGTGACCGTTTCGGCCTTATGCGCACGCTCCACCTGGGCCGGCCGAGCATCCAAGAATGGCAGTTGTTGGGCTCCGGCCGCTCCGTCTTCGGAACATTCCGGCCACCTTATTCAACACTGAACATCACGTGGGGTGGCCTCAGGCTGGAAATGCTTGCTGTGGCGATTACCCCATACGGTGTGAGTGGCGTCATGAAATCCATAACCTCTATAAATGTTCTCTTTTTTCTTCCTCTGTTCATACTTTACTTCACCTTATTCTCTATTATCTCAATAGTATAGAATATCTCGAACACTAAAACATACAACACACCACATTCTAATACAAAATGGCTATTTCCACCGGATCTACTTTCCCATCGGGCGTTGAGTTCGCCTACATTCCAATTGATTTGTCCACAATCAAGGAAGACAGTGCATTGGCCTGTGCCAAGCCATTTCCTTTGAAATTGGACACCTTGTTTGAGCAAAACGCCGGCTCCAACGTCTTGTTTGTGTCTGTGCCAGGAGCATTCACTCCAACTTGTACCGAGAACCACATTCCTCCATTTTTGGACGACTTGGCTGCTTTGAAGGCCGACAAGAAGATCTCTGCCATTGTTGTGTTGAGTGCTAACGACCCATTTGTGCTCAATGCCTGGGGTAAATTGTTGTTGAAGGATGCCAAGTTCAACACCGAATCCGACTTGCCAAAGGTGATTTTCGCCTCTGACCCTAACGCCAAGTTCTCTCAAGATAACGAGATTTCCTTGGACTTGACTGAGAAGGGCTTGGGTATCAGAACTGGCAGGTACGCGTTCGTGGTTAATGCCGACACTAAGACCGTCAGCTACTTCGGTGTTGAGGCTGGTGCCGGTGTTGATGTCAGTGGTTTGGACGCCGTCAAGGCTGCCAAGTTGTAAGCGATCAACTAGGGTTTACTGTTAATGTATAGTTTGACACAATCAATAATATTTTAATCAAAGTGAATGTAGAATTTATTTTAGTCAGAGTGAATATACAATTGGGGTTTTATCTGAACACAATTGGGTTTTCATCAGAGGAGACTTACAATTGGTCATTCACATTAAAAACACAACTGTTTAAACAAAAGAAAAACACAAATGTCTAATCAAAAGATTGGGTTGATCACATTACTAAAACACCTGTCAGGTTCCGCGCCGATCTACATTAGGATACTTCTACAATTAGCTTGATAAGATATTTTTTTATTTTCTATTGAATGTCCTCGGTCGAAAGACCAAAGATTCTCAAAAGTCTAGCAAGAAAAAGGTTAGAAATCAATCTAGATCTAATGTATTTCCGGTGTTCACAGAGTCATTTACAACTCACCAGAAGCGTCAATGGTGATTCTGGCTCTGGTGGCACCGCTTTGGGAACCAAGAGACTCGACCTGCTTGACAACCTCGTAACCCTCAGTGACCTCACCGAAGACAACGTGCTTGCCGTCCAACCAGGAGCATGGAACAGTGGTGATGAAAAATTGGGAACCGTTGGTGTTTGGACCAGCGTTGGCCATGGACAACAAACCTGGCTTGGTGTGTCTGGCGGAGAAGTTCTCGTCGGCGAACTTCTCACCGTAGATGGACTTACCACCGGTACCGTTACCTCTGGTGAAGTCACCACCTTGCAACATGAATTGAGGAATGACTCTGTGGAAAGCAGAGTTGGCGTAACCGAAACCCTTCTCACCAGTACACAAGGCTCTGAAGTTCTCGGCAGTCTTTGGGACAATGTCGTTGTACAACTTGAAGATGACTCTTCCAAGAGGCTTGCCGTCAGCAGAAATATCGAAGTAGACTTGGGACATTTTATATGGTATGATTATGTGAACTTTTTCCCATTCCCGGCCCCCGCGGTGGGGCTCGTTGGGTATTTATACGGGTCCCAATTTTTTTTTTTTTTTTGATAACTTCTCCTGCCTCGAACCCCATGGAACTTTTCGTATGACGACAATGGCCGCGGTTATATGCACACCTGGACCCATTCCCCGTGTCAGTGTTGTTAGTAAAATAGTAAAGCGCGCGAAAATATTATAGCTCAATAATATATTATGTAATATGTAGTAATAATATTAATATTAATATTGATTTTAATATTAATAATATGAATAATATATTATAATATATTATGGTATTTTACGTATCAAAAAGGTTGATTTTTTCTCGAAATTTGGCTTCTCAAGTAACATGGACGTTAACAGCTGCTATTTTGAGCGATAATTTTAAGAGGATATTGGGTGACAAAGCTCCCGAAGACCGGAAGTGTTGAGGCAAAGAGTACCTGTTCGAGGCCATCACGTGATGTGATGGCAGTAGGGGTGAGTGAGGGGTTT
>JAJMIV010000059.1:0-39071 GCA_030563445.1 Metschnikowia gruessii
AAAAAAAAAAAAAAAAAAAAAAAAAAAAAAAAAAAAAAAAAAAAAAAAAAAAAAAGAGGAGCCTCCCAGATAAGTGACTACTGAGTGTTGTAAATCACACATAATTGAGCAAAATATTGTGGTTATACTTTTTTAGATATCACTCTCACAACACAAATGCTGGAATCACCCTCACCCAGCCCAATAGTGCCGGCCAGACCAAATACTGCCAGACAGGACACCCAAACTGAAAATGCGGTTCCTGTGATCCCAGCAAGGCCCAGAAAACAGGCCAAAGCTGTAGAGAATACTGCCTCAGATGGCGAGAAGCATGCCAATCTTACTGGAAATGAAAGTGGTACTGCTGAAACTGAAAAAATTGACCATTTACACAAAATTAGTAACCATATTCCAGAGGCTGGAGTCCCCATAGTTAAGGCTGGCACCGAGACTCCAGGAACTGACTCCGAGAACAACGGAGACATTTTGCTGGAGCTTGTTTCGGAGTTTTACGAGAGATCTCCAACGCAGGAATCTTCAGAAACGGAGAATTTTGAAAAAACCCCGGGAAAGTTGAATGTTGCTGATGTTGCTGATGTTGATGATATTCCTATTGGTACCATACGCACCGAGGCTGTAGACACTATTAAAGAAGCACCACTCAGAAACATTTCCGATGTGACGCCCGAAAAGAAGTTTTCTGAGATTAATGAACCAGTCATTGTCAGTTCAGACTCAACAAGCTCTAAATTGGATGATCTTTCAGGTGCCAAAGAGAAAGACACAAAGCCCTTAGTTAAGGAAACCGTGGCTGGAAAAGATATCCCAGTTATTCCGACCAGACCCGGTAAATCGCAAAAAGAGTCGACGGGGACACATCATCCACCAACTGAAGGCAGCAACGATGAAGAACTGGCCCTGGACTTTTCTAAACCTATCGTTTCTTCTGGCTCTGCGGAATCTATCGAGAAATCAATTCCTTCTTCTGCAAATTCTTTAGATCAGTCCACCAAGAACGACGAAACCATTAAGCTTGACCACGACATTGACACATTGAAGGTGGACACAAAACCAGAGTCTAAAATTGCTCTTACACAGCCAGAGGAAGATATGCCAAACACGTCTAACTTACCAGTAAACCAAAAGCCTGAAGATTCGCCTCTTAAAGACCATACACAACTTGGAAGCAAAATTTCGTCAGAACAAGACAAAATTCCACAGAACCAAGTGAGCGAGGACCTTTCTGGTTCTGATCTCCCACATGGCACACACCCTGCGATTCCAAAACGGCCCACAAGAACCAACACCCCTAAAATCCCAAGTAGGCCAACCAGACAAAAGGAAACAGCCGCTGACGAGGCAGAAGTGAATGAACCATCAGGAAGTGCACAGGGGAACGCACAGGAGAAGATTGAAGACAACAATAACGGACCGTCACCTCCGGCGTCTGCCTCTACCAAGGAGATCCCCACAACTAGCCCAGAGGAACCAGCGGTTAAGAAAGCGCCTCCTCCAAAACCAAAAAAGCTATCCTCAAAGATTGCGGCGTTTCAGCAGATGTTCAACCAGGCTCCTCTCGAACAAACGGCCCCCAAACCTGCTCCAGTTGAACGTGGCAAATTATCCTCTAACCGAGCGGATTTTGCTTCCAATCTCCAGAACATGATGGGAAGGGGCCTTCCATTACCTGGAATGGCAAACCCTGAAATGATGAAGAAGTTATCTCCTGCAGAAAACTCCGATGAGTCAGAACTGAAAGACCCCTCTGAATCGACGGCCAGCGCGAGTGTGCCACGTAGAGCCCGTGGACCTCGTGGACCTCGTGGAAAAAGACTTCCCAAGCTGATCCAGGATACTAAAATCGAGGTGGAGCCACGGTTCCAAATATCGGTTTCCGACCTTTGGGAGGTGAAACTCGGAAAACTGGCCACGGAAGATGTATCAGAGAAATCTGGCATATCGGAGAAGTCTGGCGCAAGTGAGACTGAATCTTCTGATGTGGATTTCCACGATACTCTTACTGACACGGAAGCACCAAAGACGGTGGCAGTCGATGAATTTAAAGATACAGTCGAAACTAACCCACCTCAATTGAAGGAGGCGGTGAAGCCTGATGCAGCCAAAACATTTTCAGTTAAAACCAGTGCAGATCTGGTGGATGCCCAGCCGGTTGAAATTGTTTCAGAGAAAGTTCCAGTGCGTTCTTCCCCAAAGGAGGTACAGAAAGCGGATGTTGCTAAATATGCGGATGCGCAAGGCAACCATGGATCAACCAAACTGGAACCCAGTGATGTTTCCCTGACCCACAATAGTGAATTAGCCCAAAAGAAGGATTTGGGGGTTACTTTGAAGACCTTGTCTGGTGGAGAATCGACACATGGGACAAAAGAGTCGGAAACTCCCGTTTTGAAAGAGAACACGGCCAAAAACGAACATCCGAAAGAACACGCCAAACCAATAACCCCCGAGGAGAATTTCCCAGAATAGATTTCCCAACATGATAAAGAACCTCAGGTGGCCCCTGAAAAGAAGTAAGACATCCATACATACGAAGTCTGAGCATGAGCTTCATAAACAGAACAACCCATGAAAATATTCTACCTATCGGCAGACCGAGGAATGTAGTTGTAAAGTGGTTCCGAACTTGCATCTGTGGATTTCTCAACTCCCAAAGATGGGTCACTCTCTTTTTTGGTATGATTGTCTCTCTCCCCATTTTTGACGTCTGTAGAACTATGCGCATCTTTTATATGCTCGTATCTTCTATTCCCTTCAGTTATATGGCCTCCTTTATGACCACTGCCCCGGGACTTCACATCCAGGTTTGTTTCATTCCCACTTTGTGAACGTTCTGTGGTTTTCAAATTTTCAGCCACTTCTCTTTCCTCCGCTCTTTTTCTCTCCTTTTCCTGAAGAATTTCCTGTTCAGCCACCATTTTGGTGCGGAGAGCAGCTACTCTCTTATCAATTTCAGCATCTTCAACATCCTGCTCCTCAAGAGTTTCACGAAGTTCCATACACTTAACTTCGATTCGCCGTTTCTGGTCATGACTCCGGACGTCTGCTCCTGCATTTCTGCGTGCCTCGGCCATTTTGGTTCGAATAATTTTCCGATGCTCATCAGCAGCCTCACGTCGACGCTTCTCACGAATGCCTTCAGACTTATTTGCTGCGATGTTTTTCTGAACATACCCGGAAGTACCCGACCCACGTGGTGTTTGTAAACCTATACCGTTGTAGGACATTTTGGTAGTTAGAGTGACGGTAGTTGGATTAAAGGTGGTTAAATTAAAGGTGTTAGGTAAAAATTAGTGAAGTAGTAGTGAAGTATTAGTGAAGTATTAGTGGTGCTGATGAGGTCTGTTGCGGAAGCTGTTCGCGAGATGCCATGCCCCGCGATTTTGGATTCGATAGTGGAATCCACCGAGGGTAGGTTTATGGGCCTCCCTCGGAACTGACCAAGTGCGAGCGAAGCAGAATCCAGCCGGATAAGATAACCAGACTAGATAATCAGTATACCAAAGAAAACAGGTATCATATTTGATACTCAAGTCTCCATTGTGTCACTATATATTAAAATATACTGAACACAAATATTGTTCTAAAAGTACCTCCAAATTCGACACACCGTACGAAACATCTGGACACTGGTTATCACTGCACTTCCTCTCTCTGTCCTCAACCTCAAGCTGATACTTCTACACCAAATCTTTATAAACACATTTACAGGGTAAACCCAGAATGACTAACGTGCTTAAGAAAATACGCGCCCTTCCATCGGATGCAGCAGCAAACGACGTGCTAAAGGTGGAGTATATCGAGGTCAACTTGAACAATTCTCGAAACCTCATTGGAAGCATCACATCTGCCAGTCAACTTGCAAATACCGTGGCTGAAGAGACAGAAAATGCTGTGGACGAAATGCTCCGGTTGCGGAATATCCGGAACGAGCTTCTGTGGCTCGACGAACTTATTGGAACGTCTTAGTTGGCCCTTCCTAAAGCATTATATCGTGTATTCATTTGGAATGGATATGTGAGGGTGGTTTAGACTGCTTGGATAGAGTATACTGGGTAACGCATGGTGACACTTTGGATTCAATTCCTAATATGGACGGTTTTCGTCAGAATGGAGAACCTAACTGATGTGTACTATACTCGTGAAACCTCAGTCATAGTTGTATGGGTAGTGGAAAGATGAAACGATGTGTTGGAAACTCCAGGTTTCCGTATTAAGCAAAATTGATCAGATAAGCTTCCGATCAATCTCAAACTAACAACAAGGAAGTTATTGTCACTGCTGGTGCTGGCCAACATCAAATGTGGGCTCTCAACACTTCGTGTGGAGAACCTTTCATAACATCTGGTGGTTTGGGGACCATGAGTATCGGGTTGCCGGCAGCCATCACTTGCCAGATCGGTAAGCCAGATAATGTCGCCATTGAAATTGATGGATATGCCTCTTCTAATATGAGACTTATTGAGTTGTCTTCAGTTCAATGCAAAGACCCAGTCAATATGTGTGTCTTGAGCAACGAGAGCAACGAAAAGCGACCCAATGGGAATTTATTTTCTACGAGCACAGATACCCACACACAACAGCCTATTTTTTTCATATACCGTGAAACTTGATCTAGATGCAGACTATAGTGGCAAAACACACGGCTCCAAATCATATCGTGATGCTATGGTCAATTAGACCAGGTCTTCAGAAGTTGGGTCAAAATTGGAAATACCATGTGGCCATTATAGGTACTGTGAATCTTCCATTTGGTTCCCATTCATCAATATGGACAAAACGAACTTGTCTAAGACCACTAATCGACTGCCTATACTATTCAAATGTGCTCATAGCCTAGAGTCAACTTTTATCAGAGAGTGTATTGCCCTACAGATATGGCCAGCCACCTGTATCTAGCAACTGCAAAAGCAGAGTGCAATTCCACCCAAAAGAGAATTCCATTGATAAGAGTGAAAAAGGCCAATATTCGTGGCTTCTCTTTGGCCAGCATATCACGACTCGGCCATATGTCTACATGATCTACTTCACTTGCCACACTTACCCCTACTTGAATACATTAATTTGTAATTCTCTATAAAGTGTCTTTTATCATTAAAGAATAGCGAAAGGCTACAACAGACCTTCAGTCTACCACCGGTTGGCCTCGTCATCCTCATCATCGGTTATAATAAAGTCCATGTCAATCTCCCCCGGGGTCTGGTATTTCCCACCATCCTCTACATCGCCTTGGGGCCCTGTGGCCACGTCGGTGGTGGGTTTGTACTTGATGATTATGAAGGCATTGACCACAATGAGTAAGGTGCCAAGGATACTGAGCAAGCCCGGAACATGGCCCCAGAAAATAAAGTCCCACACCAACGCAAATACCATGTTGGAGTAGATCATGAGCGAGGACTTGCCGGCCTTCTCCAACTGGAGGCCAGCAGCCAAGCAGAACTGCATGAAGAACCCCGATAATCCGATTAAGGTGAAGAGAAACCATTGCCTAAAATTGATGGGAACCTTAAACGTGAGCGAAGGCACGAATATCGTGGCAAAAAAGCAAATCACACATGAAATCAACGCAAAGTAGCTCACGGAGATAAGCGGGTGGGCTGCTTTGCCGATTTTACGAAGCAAAACATACACGGCAGCAGCTCCACATACACCAAGGAGGCCTACCAAAGTACCTAAGATGCGGAGACCACTATCCGAAGACTCGGCAGAGTCGTTTTCGGGGGTTTCGGAAGCAGAACGCTCGCCAAAGAGAAAATCGGGTTTGGCTACTAGAAGAATTCCGCCCAAAGAACAAAGCGAACATACGGCTTCAAGAAGTGAGTACTTTTCGCCCAAAACAATCCATGCAAAAAACGCCGTCACCATGGGAATCAAGAACGTGATGGTCACGGCATCGGAGAGACTCAAATACTGCAACGAGTAATAGAGGCCAAACACTCCCATGAAGCCTAAAATACCTCTAAGAACAAGAAGCACCCGTTTATCTTTGGGGCCAAACGGAGCGTCCGCCACACTTTTCGTGATGAGCATGTATAATACACAGCATACATATGTTATGGACATGCGTGCAAACAAGATCTGCACCGGGTGGATGGGCGTATCGAAAGCCGGATCCGCCACTAGAAGTTTACATGTGAGTATCATGATGGAGTTGAGAAACTGTGACATCAATAGAAGACTGACCCCAAGGTTGGGGGCGATGATACCCAGATAAAACAGGCCAACTTTATTTTTGATGAAGTCCATGAAGAAGTATTTTGGAAGTATGTTGTGGGACTATTGGAATATTCTGTGACTATTTTGGGGACTATTTTGGGTGGCTAAACTGTGTGTCTATTTTGCCTTGAATTATCGTGGTGTGGTCGAATATTGCGACCCCCAAAAAATGTCTTATCCTGAGATGGACTCTAGGTTAGATCTGGTCGTTGGTGCTCCTCCATACTGTGGCCAAGAACAACGGTGCGTCATCTGGGGCAGGCCACAGTAATGGAGAAATAAGATTTTGCGGGGTCCAAACAAAACACCGCAGTCGGGATATGAAAATGGAAAAATCGGTATTTGTGTACTTGGGGAAGTTATACACGTGGGCGATTTTGAATTAATCAAAATTTCGTGTTTTTGATTGAAACAGCCATGACTTGTTTGGCACTGGATACTTCGGTTAGAAGCAGCCATGACAAGCCAATGGTGCAGGTGTGCGAAGCGAGGTAACCAGATAACGATAAAGCTGGGCAGGTAAAATGTGGGCAAGGAAAGGAAAGGAAAAGCAAAAGTAATCATCGGGGTAAATTTAAGCTTTGATCTTTTCTTTTACTGTTCTTTGACTTTTCTTTGACACTTTCCTTTTTGTGTCCTCTTTCTTCCCCATTCGTCTTTTTCCGCCCTTTGATATTTGCCTTCGCCGACCAGATCATTCTGATGTTAGTGCTGGTGCTGATGCCCCGGGACACCATCAAATTCAATTACTGGATGCGCGAGTGCCAGAATAGGTAATTATTCTGAAGACTACGCCTTCACTAGCTTGGCAGTTCGAGAAATTTGCCAAAATCAAGACATCCCATTGAGGTAAACACCCACACCCGAGCTGTGTAATCGACTTCCGAAATATGTGGGATACCCGTGTCTTTCTTTCCTTTTTGCTCATTATTCCCGAGAGCAAACAACGTTTGCCATTTATGTGTGTGCATGACTAAGACCTGCGCGAGCCCTGGCCAGGCCGTTAAAACACAACCACTGTTTGGCAAACACATGTTACTGAAATACTGAGATACAGGGAAATGTCTCGAAAACAGTATTCAATATTGAAATTCTCACACTCCTCCCTTTTTGAAACTTTGCTTGTCCTTCTCCTGGTCCCACCCACCACAACTCCACATTAATTGCTGCTGACATATGTTGTTCCTGCAGGTGATGTCCCATCGCGCGCATTGCTCCACTGCTCCACTGCCCCACTTATCACACCAGTGTCTCAGTCTATTATAAGAACCAGAACAACTTTTAATCATTTGGAACCACAAAAAAACATTGGCATTTTCCTGCATTTTTGCGTTTTTTGCTGCCTTAATCTTTCTGCCCACCGTCACTATGTACCCTAATCCATTGGTTGTATCCTCCAAGAAACTTTCCGAGAACATTGTGCTCTCTGTTGCCGGATTCAAACGGTTTGGCAAGGTCAATTTTGGTGCCCGTATGGCCCTCATCCACGTCAAAAACTCCATTGTTGTATGGTCTGCCATGCCTTTCAGTGACGATGTCACCAAGGCTTTGGAATTGCTCACCGGTAAAAAGTCTGGCTTCAACGTGTCCCACCTTATTGTGCCTGACTTGGAGCACACCATGGCTGCTCCTTCTTTCAAGAAGGAATTCCCTCAGTTGAAGATCATTGCCATGGAAGGAGTGAAATTCAACGAAGGTGTCACCGCAGACTACACCATCACGTCCAAATATGCTAACGAAACAATCACCTCGGAAATCTTGAAGGAAATCGGTGTTGCGGAGCCTGAAATCTTGGACAACTTTGAGTTCGTGTACCTTCCCTCTCATGGAAACAAGGAGCTTATCACTTACCACAAAAGCTCGAAAACCGTGTTCGAGGGTGATTTGATCTTTAACTTGCGTACTGATGAACCAATGGAGCAATTCAGTCCTGCCACCGGGTTCCCTCTGAACTACTTTGCGTTTTCCTGTTGGTCTTTCATTGCCAGGTATCTCAACCCAGACAGTGCGGTGGGACGATTCCTTTTCCGTCAATTAGTTAACCCTAAGAAAGCTGCCGGGGGGCTCCGGGCCATCTACGCGTGGGACTTCGACACGGTTGTTTTGTGTCACGGCAACAACTTTGAAACCGGTGGAAAGGCTGCATTCAAGAAGGTTTTCCTGGATGTGTTGAACTGAACAGTTTGAATCAAAAGATGTTGAAGTGAACGGTGTTGAATAAAACGGTTTTGAAGGCGTTTTGGGTGTTGTGGTTGAGTTTTAATCTTTAATTTATATTTAATCTTAATGTTTTGATGATATCAATTTTGAGGTTTTGACAGTTTGCACTCATTTCAGTTCCCTTCGGTGTATTTACGAATGTATTTTAAACCATTCTTGTTGCCGAATTGGGGATAGGAGTAATTCTGGGATCGTTTTTACGATATACATGGAGTTCATTGCACTCCCCGAATGAGGTACACGATACACAGCAGTTAATAATGATGAGAGGTCTGTGAAAGTATATTAACTGATATTTCTGGTGTACTACGCATACTGAAGATTTTCGGGTACATTTCAATTTAATTGTTGGTCCTTAACCAGATACAGAAGATTGAAGTATCGGAACATTATATATCACAGTGAAATCTCGGTCCTTCTCTTCTTCTGGACCACTTTACCCAAATATTATTAATGGAAAACCAAGCATAAGAATTCCTAAGGTAGAAGACGGTTGATGATGTTAATGTCTCCTCACAAAATCACTGTCTCTTGAGGACATCCCAACTCGCCCCAGCCAGAAATTTATATGTTGGCCTTTCCCTTAATAAACTCTCCTATCGATTATTTCTCGAAAAAATTGCCTCGAGGCTTCCACAAGTACTCAATCCACGATGCTGAAATGTTGCTTCCCCTTTCAATAATCTACTGTTTGAACATCCCTTGCATTGCTCTAAAATATATAAAAACACTTATGACATGTCTTAAGCAAAAAAACCAAAAAAAAAAAATGTGGTTTTCAAATATTTAATTACTCTACCGGTGGGTCCTAAGCAAGGCGCAAATATGAAAAAGTTCGAGCGCGAGGCATCTCCACGGACTGAGCTTATACCGTCAACACTCTTATATGTCCAGACGTGAACCTGACAAACCCCCGATTCACAAATGGTCATTCTTCGGGAGAAAACCCTATATATTCCACTAAATTACCGAATCGGGAAACATTCCAACTGAAATAACGGTCGTTCGAAACGAGTGCGAACAATTTCATTCCACATTCCATCCCAGCTTCCCCGCAGAAGAAGCCTCGCCTTTGATAAATCACCATACCTTAAGAACCCTCCCGAACAATAGAGTTAATTTTGCACAGTATGACATCATTGCTCAAATATTCAAATTGCATCAACCTTTCTGAAAATAGACCAGTATTCTTCATCTTCAAATTAGCCCACACTTCGTGTAAGCCAGAATCATAAATCCAAACACCATGTAAACAAATCCCATTTAGCCAGAGCCATGTAACCATAGCCATGTAACCAGAAAAAACGTAGTCCCAGAAGCATGTACGCATACATACAGGCCAGATCCATTCTCCCCGGTGTTCTTTTCCAATTTTCAAGAGCACATATTTGATATTTCGAGAACCAGTGTGGATCTTTCTTTTTTTGCATTTCCTTTTTCTTTTTTCGCTGTTGTTTTTTTGTTTTTGTTTCGGTCATCATGGTACGAATTGAACCAGTACTAAACTCGGAACAAGACTGGGATTTAGGTAAGCAGTCCAACCCTATTGCAGACCGATTTTATGAGCATCCCATCTATGAGCATTACCTTGACGTTCACAAAAAACACTTGAAGCAGAACCCCAATAGCGGTGGTATCAAGGAAACAACCCGGCCTGCCCTCACGGGTCACGTTTTGAAAGGCGAGGATAAAATCAATATGCGATCGAGGTCACTTTTTGTCATAGACGATAAGTTTCTTGCCGAATTTAAAGATATTGATGTACTCTTGTCGCACCAGAAAAACCACAGCTATACGTTTTTCCATTTGGGCTCGCGTCTTTCAGGGCACCCCGATATTGTCCATGGGGGATTGATTGCCACTTTATTGGACGAAGTGAGCTGCCGTCTTGCGTTCCAGAACATAAAGTCAAAAAAGGGAGTCACTGCCAATTTGAACATTAACTATTATCACCCATGCAAGACGGGTTCGTATGTCATGGTGAAATGCTCTGTTGTGAAAAAAAGTGGCCGCAAATGCTGGGTCCGTGGCGAGGTGTACCACTTAAAATTGGATGACGACGAGTTTGACATCAAGGAAATTGAAACCAAGAAAAACTTGCTTTCGGGTAGCGACTGCTTGGTGATTGAGCCAAGAACGGCCATATTGAACTGAGGCCCACTTCGAAATATACAATCTTTTAAAAGAAAATAACGTGATTTCTGGCTTACGAGCCTTGTAGTAGAGCCTGGGTTGAGTGTGTGGCCCGGAAAAGCTCACAATGCATCGGTTCCTCTGGCCTTTTGCTGGCCGACTTCCATCTTTGCGCTTTTTGCTCCAAACTGAATTGCTCTCTTGATTTCTTTTGAAGCCAACTGTAGCCCAAGGGTTTCGGCCAATCTGCGCAAAATATACTTTCGGTCGAACTTCATAACTCGCTTCTCTCCCTTCTTGGTGCGCTGGGTCGCCCACTCAA
Source organism: Metschnikowia gruessii (assembly GCA_030563445.1). NCBI lineage: Eukaryota > Fungi > Ascomycota > Pichiomycetes > Serinales > Metschnikowiaceae > Metschnikowia > Metschnikowia gruessii. The sequence goes on from JAJMIV010000059.1 coordinate 10,889, forward strand.
AACTCACTTTCATCTGCGGGTTGACTTCTCCAATAACCCACTTGACAAAGTTTCTGTCTAGGTACGGGTACCTTAATTCCTTTCCCCAGCTGGACATGGCACGATCATCACGGCCAAGATTCCGCTCATAGATGACATTTACATCATGTACTAACGACTCCGAAAGTTCGTCATATCTAGTATGGAATTCACTAATAGGCGAGTCCTCCTTTAGCCCATGGAAGATGTTTTCGTGTCGAGAATATCCTCCAAAGAGCTCATCCGCACCCAACCCAGAGAATAACACATTTGCATGGGAAGTATAGGAAGGCTGTTTGGTGATGAAATCTTCTTTGGTTTCCCTGAACTTAGGCCAAGAAACGTCCCTGATATCTTGGGTGATTTCTAGGAGTTCACAATCCGTGGCCCGTGTTGCGAAGTAAAAAGCAATGGCAATTGATAAGTCCATTTCCGTCGAGCAGGGGTATATCAACTGGCGAGCTCTTTGTTTGTGTGCAAGCCATTCGGCGTATGACACATCGATTTGCACAAGTCTGAATACCACGCCTGAGTCAAAAAAGAGTTTGTTAAGTTCATACCATGACTGTTCACTGAGAACACGATCTGGAGAGCTGGCTGCGGAAAGTCCGGTACGAGGATTATCGAATCCAACCGTTAGTAAGTCTATAAGGCAAGTCTGGTTGCGCTCCACGAAGTTCTTGGCGATTACTGCCGCAAGAACGGTACAGTCCAAGCCTCCACTGAACAAGATTCCTATCCTTGCATCTTCTGAATGGGGGTGCAACGGATAGATCGTGCTTTGTCGTTTTTCACATGCGTCCTGTAAGTTTTTATGCAAGTTTTGCAAGATGTTTTTCTCGGACCCTTCAGAAACATCAAATAGGTTTCCGGGGATGGGCTGGGGCCACTTCAGGTTCAACTCGATGGAGGTGATTTCATACGTTGACAAATCAGCCACGTAGACTTGGTTCCCCTTGCATTCTTCTGCGTGTGTGGCATTATTGGGGAAAACAGAAGACACAGAAAACTTTTCGGGTGTGCTCTCGAATAATAGGGACCTCTTTCCCACAGAGTCTTTGCCGAAGTATATTTTGTTTTCGAGAGTGTCTGTAAGCACATAGGCGAATTCTCCCTCCAACCTTTCAATAACGGCTAATACTGCCTGATTTCTGCTCGCTCTGCTTTGAATCTCACTCTCGATCTGGGCCATAATAAAGCTAGTATCGTTTTCTCCCAAACATTCGTTGTTATAGAGTTCACCATTGAATTGCAAGATCCAGTCCGGTCCAAGAAATGGCTGTTTGGTGAATGGCTGACGAAGCGAAAGCACCGATGAAAGAATCTGGAAATGGTTTCCTCCAGCCTCCATCTCGATATACTGAACATAATCGGGGCCTCGGGACATCACTGCACGAAGAGAATCCAATGGACCTTTTTGGGCTAGTGCGTCTTGTAGTGGCAGGTCCATCAGTGGCCCAGCATCCAGAAGAAGTGCCATTTGTGCCTGAATGTTCTCTACTTTATCGCGGTTTTCCGCCTTGTGTTGTCCATTCTTGAAGGTGTTGAGCAATTCTTGTAATTCTCGAAGCCGACCAACGTTGACTAACTTATGTGAATCTTCATGAGATAAGACGGTCTCGCGAGCCAAATCTTGTGCGATGAGATGGCTGATTTCTTGGGTCGAGAGCTCAACTGTGCCAAAATAGTCTGTTTTGAAATCAGAAGGATTTTTTTCGGGTTGCCGAGGTAGCCATTGAGGTGACTCGAGCCGGCTTTTTCCCACCGTGAAGTATATTCCACACATGTATGGTTTGAGTAATTACGGCCTGGAATCGGGCCTAGTGGTGGAATCTGCGGTAGGGCCAATTTTCAGAGACAGGCTCCAGGGCCTCGCCAAGCATGCGCATCTTGGGGCAGGCCTCTTTTCAGGCCCCGGAATCAGGCCCCGGAATTAAAGCAGCCTGAAAGGTGGTCATGACGAACACTTTGGCAGAAGGTTTTATGAAAATTTGAATACAAATTATTTATTTTGTTCCATGAGTTTTTGGTTTTGTGAGTTCATGCTTCATGCTTCATAAGAAGTTTTACAAGACATTCCTATTTCCCTGTTCCTGATCGCAACAAAGGCTCTCACTGTGATGTAACTACCGTACTACGGCTGTGAACAGTGTACTCCATATTCACACAAAATAATGATTATGTTTAAATTGATAGTTTATTGTACTATGGCGAGTTCTAATACACTCCCTAAATACGACTCTAAACCTAAATGTAGATCATTGCGTTGGTGTCATAAACCTAATACGTACTTCCAGGTATTGGCCTGGGTCGCGCAAACCAGGTAGCCCCGGAATCAGGTGCGGCCACAACTATTTGTATCACCTCAAACCGACCTAATAAATAGATAGTTACATTGTGGAACAACACTCTCATCATTAAAAGTCTGTAACTTCTCGGGCTTACCATCACTTGCAATTCAAATAAATACGCACTTTTTTTTTGCCGAAACTTCCCCACTGTTGTCTCACAGAATCTGCCATTATGCTTAGAAGACCAGCCACAACGATCAAATTGACCCCAGAAGATATCTTGGAGTATGACGACTCAGTGGCTATGAAACAACAGTCTTGTTTTTCTCACGTGGACCAGACCCAGGAGCAGGATAAACTGAATCAGATCATATTCAAGGAACCCATGCTCACGAGAAACGAACGGATGGGTGTTCCAGAGAAATAGACTGGCATCAAATATGGTTTTATGGTGCACCTAGACGAAATCCCATAGCCGCTGTGGTATGGCGTTTCCACTTTGACCCTGCTTTGTCCCTGAAAACGGTTTTCCTTATAGGTGATGGTATCTAAAAGGGTTTGGTTCCTTCCCCTGCCTCTCCCAGACTTACTGGGCCATATGAGAACCCTAAGATAAAACCCCTAGCAGTTAACACGAAGTCTGTGAGATGTAAGGATCTAATACTAAGGCTTAAACACAACTCTGTTGATATACAGTATCATCAGCATATCTTGGCGTACCTTGGCGTATTAAAGGCAAAGATATTATGAATCTTCAACTATATTGACAGGTGCTAGTATGGGGGTCTGATCGAACTGATCATACATCCACAATCAGACCAAAAACATGATGCTATCCCCTTATAATTGGTATATCTACCCCACCTCCTTTCACATAAGTCTTGTATAATAAATGCTTCCCATGCCTATATTCTATTAAGTGAGTCCCTTTGTAACCATTGACTCTTGGAGGCAATCACACTCTGCTCCGCACGTGGCACCCGGTTCTTGGACGTGTTCTCGTTATGCACTTGCACGTAGACAGGCCCCTTTTTCAACGCCTGGTTTCTCATCTCCTTGAGTTTTCTGAGTTTTTCTAGCTTCATTTTCTTTCTCATGGCTGCGTCCTCCTTCTCGAAGTCCTCTGTACGTAAATGTTTTCCATTTCTGGTCTGGGTAGTGCTGGAAACATCGTTCTCGTTGTCTGACTCCAAAGCTTCCTCTGGTAAGAGATCAGGTAGCTCTTCCGCGGCCACCAAATCCTTTATCTTCTCTCTCTTAGCATCTTGCTGCTGTTTAAAATGCAAATCTCTCTGCTTTCTCTTTTCTCTTTCTTCCTTCCGTAACTTCTGTTCTAGCTTCTCCTGCTCCTTCAATTTCTGCAACACAGCCGACTTCAGCTGTGACGCGGATTCCTCTTCGGGTGCTTCATCTGAGTCTTCGTCCAGTTCGCTTTCAGGTGCAACTTCTACTTGCTCAGGTTCTTGCGTAGACTCTCTAGATGTCACCAACAATGCCTTGGCTCCACTTGGAAGTTCTCCGTCCTCCAGAAACTTGATCTTTTTGGCAGCACCGATGGTTCTTCCACTTCTAGTGAGAGTCATTTTTTGGATAGCAGGTTTATTTGGAGTTTATGAATTCCGTGAATACTCACTTTTCCACACTGTTTTTCCACCGGTGCATATACTCAATCGCATCCATCGCCTGCAAGAAAGTCATCGCGCATTTGATGTGTGCGTGTGCGACTCATAAGAGCCACTAGTTAGTCGGCTTCAAATACGAACGAATTGATGCCGTAGCTTTTCCATTTTTTCTTGAACGGGTCGTTTTGGATCTGCTTTATGTAGCCTTTCTTCTGTAATAGCTGAAGTGTCTCGGCGTTGAAATGCATTCCATCTAGAGTGAGAGTTTCGATGCTCATTTGCAGCAATTCTGAGTCTCGCAGACTGCCTCGGAAAAGATTCATAAGGCCAATTCCATCAATCAGATGGCAAAACGATAAGTCCAAATGTTTGAGTTTGGGGCCGCAACTGGTTGCAGAGTATAACTTTCCCAAGTCTTCGCGTAGAAGTCGCATTGATAAATTGTCAAGATTGAGTTCGGGGACCTGGAGGGCCTCGATCTTGGGCACTAGTTCAAATAGTTGGGAGAATTTCAATACTGCAGTTCCCGAAACAAAGTTGTCGTTTTTAAATTGGACATAACTTGAGTGGCCAATGTTAAGCGACACCAAGTGCCCGTCCTTATTGGCAATTGCCAAGAGCTTCAAGAACCCTGTGCTGGAAATACACGAGCCGTAGATATCGAGGTGCGACAATGTATTAAGACATTCGAGATCATCGGCCACCACCTCATCTATATTATAACTGCCTTCTTGGTGACTTTCACGAAGCGTGAGCCGATTGAGTTTGAATTTGGGCGAGCACAGGGCAAGCAACAAAAGAAATTTTTTGAGTGAAAGCTCATCGTTGTTCTCCAAGTAAATCTCTTTTAGACACGCAGCTTCCCTCAAAAATGCCTGGAGATGTACAGCTACACCCGAAAAGTCGTAGCTGGTGATTTTCAATTCGGTAAGCGCAGGAAACGAAACCCCCAAAAACGGAGGCTTTGGGTCAAATGACATCGGGCCTGGCCGCATATGCTGGTGTTCACGCTTTAATGATGGATGGTTAATGAGCACTAGTCTTTTTATAGTGGGCTGACTTTTGATTAGCTTGGTGTCATCCACAAATTGATGGTACTTATCGGAAAAAGACGGAATCAACAGCAAATTGGCCTTTCGTGACATAGAATCGAGACAGATGATTTCCAACGACTCTAGCCCAGGAAAGATTTGGAAAAGTGCGTTCCCATTGTAAAGGGACGAATTGATTCCCATACGCAAATGTTGCACTGACAGGAGACTAGAATAGTCCCACTTACACTTTTCTAATTTCTGGAAGATAAGTTCCATCGAGAGGGTTTTTTCTAGAAGGTTTAGCCGCGACAATTTTAGACTTCCGTCCGTAATCACGCTTTCGAGAATCTTGCCCAAATGATGTGTGTTGAGTGTTGACCATACGCTGAGGAGGTGTATGGACTTATTAAACAGATATTCCAGTACTTTTTTCATCAATTTCAACCCATGGAAGTATTCGGGGGTGGTGACTCGATGTTTAAGGATAAATTTGTTTTGATATAATCGTGGTAGGCTGGTAAGCGTGTCGTACCAAGATTTGCACACCAAATGCGCCCTCAACACGTCACGGAAAGGTAAGCCCAGAAAGATGATTTCAAGGACTTCCTTGGGAAACACGTTGAAAATATCCCGACTTGATCTGGGTCGCTTTGATGGTGCTGTGGGCTCTGTTGTGGCTCGTTTCAAAGGAAGCATCTTGTCTAGCTGGCCTTGAAGGCCCCGAGAGTAATTTGGCGAGATATTTTGGCTCCTGGGGGCCACAGGTTTATCTAGAGGTGCTGAAAGTTGTCTCTCTTGTAAATCCCGGCTTTTGGAAGTACATGCTCGTTCTTGCTTCAATACTCGGTTTAGATCCCTATACAGAGTCTGCAATTGCCGCCAGAGACGCTCGGGGGCCTGGAAATTGTTTTTTTCCACGGCCTTCTGGATCAAATACACCCCCTGTTGGTATGTCTTATACGCAGCGACCCGATCATCGTCCATTAAATAGAGCTTTCCAAGCCGTAAGTACCCTTTGCAGTTCACAGGGTCCACGGCAATGATTTTCTGGGCATCTTGGAGGGCCAAGCGACGCGAATTCAATTTTTCATATGTTGCTGCTCTTTGGTCAAGAATCCCGCATAATTTGGGGTGGATTATCTTGCCGTAGGCTGGTTTATCGCTGAGTCCATGGAATCTTCTGATTTTAATCACTCGAGCCTCGCTCAAACGCGATAGTTTCAGCACTAGCTCCGAATATATGGTGGCACATTGCCCGTAGTTCTTTGCCTTGAACTGGAGTACCGCCAAGTTTATTTTATCGGAAACAATTTCCTCCTCCAACTCCATTTAGGTGATGTTAATGTTTTAAGAAAGTGGGCTCGTATTGATTCATAGATAGGCCCTAGATGCGCGTGCTCTGCAGACGTGTCGCGAGATGGGGCTGGCCGGAGATAAGAAGTGGGGAGTCATTGAAGGGAACATTCTTCACTAAATTTACATTAAATATCGGCTTCACGATGATTAAATGCTGTTTTTGATGGAAAATAATCTTTAAAACAATAAAATTTCTAGAATTTCCTCAAGTATTTTCAAAACTTGAAACCAGTGCTGGTACACCAGGCGCGTTGGTATAGTACAGTCATAATGGTATCTGATTAATATTGTAGAAAACAAACCACAGCAACAATATATACTTAACTTTTAGGTTGGATTATTTAAAAGTGTATTTTTTGGTGACAATTCTCATAAAAAAAACTATTGCAAAGTTGCAGTTATGAATTTAAACCGTTCAATAATTAAATCTTGGTCGTTATTACGCTCACTTAATTAATTAAAATATTAGAAACAATTGACACTTCTTGGAAATTCAGTGTAACAAAATTTTTACAGAAAGAAGTAAGTAAACATATAAAACAGAAAAAATGAATATTTTTGATTATTCTCTTGTTACACAAATATTTCAAATCCAACTTCTTGAATACATCTGGCTTGAGCAGGCTAGTATTGCCCGGAATATTAACCGGCTAAAGCCTTCTTTTTTCTCAAGCTGACAACGCACGCAGTCTTGCCGAAATAAGTAATTAAGTGCACCGCAACGTAGTATCACTAGACGTGAAAAACTCAACTCCACTATTCAATTGAACAAAAGATGTCTGCATTTATCCTGCTCATCTTACTCAATGTCATCATGGCAATTACGACTTTTGGGGCAGGCCTTGCCTCAATTAAATTCAGCATTGTACTGAACCACATGTCCAAAGTCTCAGCCCTAAGCACTGGTATTTTGATCGGAACAGCACTAGGTGTCATTCTTCCCGAAGGAGTCCTGACGCTTTTCTCCGCCGTGGAGACATTGGAGAATTTCGAAGCGTTAGGATTGCCTGCTTCTTTCATCGTTGGTGCTTCCCTTTTGATAGGATTTATTGTGCTCTTCGTGGCTGAACATATATTGAGCCTGCGTGATCCACCTTCAACAACAGGATTCTCGGACCTGAGGTACCTGCGTTTCTTATGGACGGTTGGTCTGTCGATTCTTAAGTCGACACTTACCCTCAGCCTTATAGTTCACTCTTTCGTTGATGGGATTGCTCTTGGTGCATCATTCTTGGACGATAACGAGACATTCAGATTCTTATTCTTCTTCATGATCATCATTCACAAGATCCCCACGGCATTCAGTCTCACTGTGATCTTACTAAGAGAAGGCGTGTCTCTGAGCATGTGTAAGTATCACATTTTGGCATTTGCCTTAACGACGCCCCTCTCATCCATCCTCACATACTTTCTTGTTCTTCTCTTTGACTTGAGAAGCCCATTCGTCTTGGGCGTCTTGTTGCTTTTCAGTGCTGGAACATTTTTATTCAGCGTGCTACACGTTATGAAGGAGAATTCCGGGAAGTCCAGCTCTGGGCCCGCTATCGCCTCAGTGCAACTGTCGCCTTTCGACTCATCTCACGCCAGCGACACCTCATATGCTGATCTTCTTTTCACAATTTCGGGTATGCTTTTGCCATTATTCTTCTCTCTCACAGGTGCAGATTAAACTTATTTGGCTTCATTATTACTTGGCTTCATGGTTGGAATCGATAGGGACAACACACCTCACTTTTGAGCATTCGCATCTTCGGATATAGTTCTCCGCAATGACTTGGACGAATCATCCAGGGAAGCTTGAATTTCATCTTCATTGGTCGCCCCTACTGACCTCAGCTCGGGGACTGTACCATCAGAGTCGGGATCACTGCTGAACGGAGTATCACGAGAATCACTGCCACTTCTTTCCTGGCTTGGGTCTTTAGCGTCAAGACCATTGAACGCCATTCTCTGATACCTGGAGCTGAAGTAGTACGAGTCACTTTCGAGCCGGCTCTTACTAAATTGCCGCCGTAAATCTGGAGAGTGGAGTCCTTTGAAAGTCCTCTCATTCTCGATATAATACCCTCTCAAATCTTGCGATGCGTTGTCTTTTGTGGCTTGCACAGAAGGAGTCGAAGATTTTGTGGGCTCCTTCAAGATATTCAATCCAATCCCTGAAATACTTGTAGATGTTGTCTTCAGTACTCTAGGCAAATTCGCCTTTTCTTTTTGCAGCTCTGAGGTTCGTATGGAGTCCACCTTCGCCTCGTTCCCCACGGGCTTGTTAGCAAAAGTGCCATAATCCGAAGAATTGTGTACGCATTTCTCGTGTTTTGGGCTACTTCGAAAGTTGAATGGGTTTTGTTTCTCGGTACCGATAATGGCATTGTCGAAGAGCATGCTACCTGAGCTTAAAGCCTTGCGGGTTCTTTCAGAACCGATAGGTTGCTCTGGAGATGGTCGGTCGTAGTATCTGGAATTCATACTAGCAATGTTGGCGTCACTTTTGTGGGAAATCAATACACCGCCGGCAGTTTTGCAAGGTGTCGAGGAAGCAGTATCCAGTAGCTTCCTTTTGACTTTGTTTGAGTCCAAATCTCTAGAATCTCTTTTATCAATACCCGAGAACCCTGTTGAATTATGACGCCGAATTTGAGGGTTTCTCCGACGGGAATTTGCAGGAGATGATTGCGAGGTGGTGCTTTCTTTAGGCTTTCCAGCATTCAAAACCGGCGTACTAATCAAATATGCATTTGAACTTGCTCCGCGACTAAGTATGTCCAGTTTGCTGGAGGACTCGCTGTACGTGAGTCTGTTATTCGAATTGGAAATTATCCGGCCTCTCAAGACAGAAATCTCCTTGTCGAGTGCAAATTCAACCCCGCAATGGTTGTTTATTACGGTGATCTTTGGCCACGCTGCTCGTGCCCCTTTCAAAATAAAGTCGAGTATGAATTTTGGGGTTGGGTTGGTGAAAAGTAACAAGAAGTCGGCGACATCTAATTCGGGGAGAATAGTGATATCCCCGGAGTACCGTTGTGTCAAGATTGAAATCATCTTTGAAGTGATATTCTTTTGGATGTTGAGCTCGTGCAAAATTTGCAAGTAGTGTATAACTTCGTTCAGTATGAAATCATAACAGCCATTCATCACATTTCGGAGGCTGTTGGTAAACTCTGAATCGGTTTTGCCGCCCACATTTCCAACTGATACCTTTAAGACGGGGGAAACGTGCGGGTTCACCTGTACAGCAATGATATGGTCAACGTTGAACATCTCCGAAAGCCTGCTTATTGGAAGATCGCCATCAACGGAACCATCGACATATTTCAGTGACTGGTCGTTGTTCCATTCTCTGATGGTGTTTGTACCAGGACTTTTCTCGTAAATTGAATTGGATGCAAATATACCGGGCAAAGAGCAGGAGGCGCACACGGCTGACCATATAAGACAATGAGGAGCAGTCAAATAATTGAGTAACCTTGTTTGCTCGTGTGTCGAAGCAGGTGAGACGGTGATGTTGAGAATCTTTCCGGTTCGATTATAAGCCTCCCTAAAAGTCAAGTCTCCCACAAATCTGTACACAGTGTCCCGCACATTCCCAATGTCGAAAACAGTGCCATACTTAAGGAAATGGCTGATGCTCTCGAGGAGACTCTTGAGCTTTCCATCCGAGTTATTCAGCAAAGAAGATCCAAAGAATTTAAATTCCTTTTCGAGGATGGATTCGAGAAGCTGTGCAGTTTCATCATTTGTGTGCGTGCAAAGAATACTCGCTATGACCGATCCCGCAGAAGAGCCACTGATAACACGGGGAAGAAGATTATTTTCAAGAAGTGCTATCAAAACTCCGATATGGGAAATGCCGAAAGTGGAGCCTCCGGACAAAAGCAACGCAGTTCTACCGATGTTTTTGCGGGTCTGAATGAGCATCCCGAGAAGGTATCTGTCATCTAATTTGACGTCTTCGTCGTGCACCAAATATAAGAGCGCCTTCTGGCACTCTTCGATGTACTCCTCAATGAGTTTCTTGGTTCCCACGTGCGAGTGACGGTAAAGACTTAAACTGCCCATGTTGGCAAAGTTGCGGAACCATTTGGTTCGCACCAAGTACAAGAGAAGCTTGTAATCCTTGCTGAGACGCGCCTGTTTCAACTCGGTCATTTGCTGGTGCACCAGGTTGTAGTCGTAGTCCGGCAGCTCAGGGGTGGACTTCCACACGTTGCTTCCAGTCAACTCATCCAACTGAGCAGAGATCTCATACCAACTTTTATAAGTGACGGCACTTTTCTGCTCCAACAAAAGCCTGTTTATGAGTTCCTCGCGTTGGTCAACAGATGGAACTATACTCCGCATGAGTGGTAGCACCCGAAGTGTGTTCAATACCTTTGTTTTTGCACTGGCATTATATTGGAGCTGTATCGGTCTGAGGCTGGGGTTTTGTCTGAAGATAGTTTCGAGAATATCTGAATGAGACAGCGAAACTAAAGCAGACATATTTGCTGGGGCTGTTTGGTTGTGATGGGTGAGTGTTGGCGGGTGAAATGAAATGTGGGGGTGATAATGAAAAGGCGTAGTGCAGAAATCAAGGGTGGGTAATAGATGACCCTTAAAAAGAATGAGAAGTGATATACTCTGCAGTGTAATAATTTATATCTTTTATTGGTTTTTTGGGGATTTTTTTTTCTTTTTTTTTTTTCCAGATATTTGTGCTTTTCCTTCTTGGTTTATCTAATTCGTTTCTTGTTGGTTTAGTGTTGTATTGTGTTTCGGTTTCTTCGAATGTAGTCTGGAGGTTGGCAAATAGACCCTTAGGTGAGATCTGGGGAAATAAGCTTGTGAATTTCAATATGCGGCAGAGCGCAGAAACCTGGGGCAGGATCATCTGAGGGGCAAGTCAGAGCAGGGGCCAAGATCTCCCCGGTGCTCACCATTGAATAAGATATTTTTGTTATTAAGGATCACTTTTTTTTAGCGGGAGGGGAAAGATTCACATACACAAATAGGTATATTTGAGTTTAAGAAGCCACCATTGAAATCACCAAAAGAGGTTGCACAAAAAAAGGAGGGTTGTAAGTATTTCCTGGGGTTTTCATTACTCACAAGCTAGGGTATTACCAAGTCCATCAGTAGGGAGCAAAATGGGGCACCAGAAGGACCCGACTTTTAGAAGAAGCTTAGAAAAACATTAAATAAAAATACATACCAAAATTAAGGAAACAATTCCAAAAACTTTATCGCTCAAAACTTGGGTGGTAGCGGCGGGTAGGGAAAACATTGGAAAATGTCAGGACCTTGGTTATGCGAAAGACCCCACCTGAATTTGCAGCCTCATACAATTCTCATGGGACGAGACAGAGACGAGACAGGCCAATGCAACTGTGGGGCCCATGCTAAAACGCAGGTCCGATTGAAAAAAAGAGTATTCTAGGGGCGGGGGAAAAAGGAAAAGGTATTTCTGGTCTGAGGAGCTACAAAAACTCTTCTTTGGTTGATAAAAAGACCTACTCAAGAAAGAAAAGCCCAAACTTCAAGAGAAAAAATTTAAACGGGTTCTCATTTGGAAATGGTTATGGCTGCGTTCATGCTCCAGATTTCAGTGCGGGCCCTTCTATTCGACAGCCCCAGTTCAACTGTCTGCATTTTTACCTGTGTGAAAAATCTCTCATTAAAAATCCAATGGTGGATTACAAGAAATTAAATCCCCAAACGGGATAATACATGATTAATTAACCAAAATGACGTTTACCAGAATACTCTTCTATCGAACCTAAGCATCACACCTGCAGCCTGGAGTTGGGTGCGAATTTTCCTTGATTCGCGAAGAGCATCAACCATCACTCTAGTGAAATGATACTGTACTTCATACACCAGGCCCATTGGTAAAACAAACAGAGACTTATGCTCTTGAAATCGCCGATCGCCTCAACTTTACCCTGAAGATAGCCCGCAAAGTTGATTTCATTCCTGTGTTTTCTTCTGCAGAGAAACATCTCGCAAGCAAAACGCTGTTCTCACGTTCGCTTCATTCTGAGAAAACCTGTCCTGCGGTCATCGCCATACGTCCACCCATTAAAACTACTCAAACAAAAGTACAACTTCGTAACTGGAGCTGGCAACGTTTCCCCTAGATTCTTCGATTCTTCTGCTGAATACACCGAGTTTTTCCTGAAATTTGTTGACACCCAGCAAGGCTGCGCTCCAATGTTCACCATCACCACCGTGTGCCATCGCACGAGCGATTCCAAGCATCCGTTTCTTATGCTCACCAATAGGCTAGGAAACCGGTTCTTTTTTGGAAAAGTCCCTGAAGGTGCCCAAAGAGTCCTCAACGAAAACGGATTCCGCGTGGGACGCCTCAAAAGTATCTTCTTAACCGGAATTATAACCAGTTGGTCCGACATTGGTGGTCTTCCTGGTCTTTTTTTGACTATCACCGACGCCACTAGTCGAGGTATTGATATTTTCACCAACTCGAGTAAAACACTCACCTACGTCATCGCAACATGGCGTTACTTTGTGTTTCGTAAAGGTGTTGAGTTGAACGTCATGGATACTGATGACCAGTCGTTCATCGGTGACTCTAATGCCGCCTTTATCCCCATCAAGATCCCTAGCGAAAGAACAGAAAAGGAAATTTCTCCTTCCGTTTCAGCTTCACTCTTTGCTCTGTTAAAAAACTTGACTTCATTCATGTTCCCTCTTGATACACTGAAGGTAAACAGTGCTGATCCTGACTCCTATAAATATGACCCTAGTGAGGCAGAGATTCTGACGCATGTAGAGCTCCCGAACCCTGCAGAATTTGTGGATGTCACTACGCAAAAGTCTCTCAGTTATATCATTCGGTTTTTGCCCGTAAGGGGAAAGTTCGACCCCGTCAAGGCGAAAGCTTTGGGCGTCAAGCCGGGCCTCGACTTCAAACGGTTGACCGAAGGAGAAGTCGTCATGAATGATAAGAACGAGCCTGTATACTCACATCAAGTCATGGGTGAATCCAAAAGCTTCCCCAAGGTTCTTATGCTCGACATTCCAAACATTGACTACCTCAAGAACACCTTAGAAAGTGATGTTTGGTTCTCTAAGTCCGAGGCCAATGGCCCAGAGGACATCGGGCTTGTGTACCATCTCTTGGGCGATGACATTGATTTCCAGCTGCCTCAATATCTCGATTTCATCCTGAAATTCCCAGCTGATTGTCAGCACGTGATCAGTCACTCTGCTATTGCTGACGACACATTGGTGTTCAAAACTTACGCCTTGCATTTACTCAAACTCAAATGCATCATGAACAATAGTTTCAGTTTGCCATACATGGAGCCCCTCACTAAATTAGGCCAATTCTCTAAGTTGCAATCACTTCAAGAATTCACAATCGATCCTTCGGGCGTCCAACTTAGTGAATCCAGTGTTATCGATGAGACTTGGTCTTCCTTTTATGACAAGGAAGTGAATGTCCCCGAAAAGAAAGACGAAATTTTGGGAAATAGTGTTCTTTCTCTTGGCCCTATCAAGGAAGCCAAATCTTTGAAAGACCATGTACAAATCGTGACATTAGGAACTGGATCTGCCCTTCCTTCGATCCACAGAAATGTCCTCTCGAATTTATTAAGAATTCCTTATGTCGACGAAGAATCCCAGGAAGTGAAATTCAACTCTGTTCTCCTCGATGGTGGTGAGAATACTATTGGTTCGTTGATAAGAAACTATGGTCATAATAACAGAGAGCAGTTGAGCCAAATCTTTGACGAGTTGTCGCTTATTTTCTTGAGTCACTTGCATGCGGACCATCATTTAGGTATTGTTTCGGTGATCACCGCGTGGCTCGAACACAACAAGGATAACACCCGAAAACTTCATCTTATACTTCCATGGCAGTTCAATAACTTTGTGACTGAGTGGTTCAAGCTTGAGCAACGTACCCAGGAGTATGATATGGACAGAATCGTTTATATGAGTTGCGAGCAGTTCGTACGGAACCCACGTCCTGAACTTAAACAGTTGAAATTCGACGAGTTTGAGGATAAATGCAACAACAAAAGGTTCACAGAAAACATACCAAAGGTCGAGTTCAAGCCGTTGTCAGAGGAATCTAGACAGCTTATCTATAAGGAACTAAAGATCGAACTGATCCAGACAGCCCGCGCCATTCATTGTTACTGGGCATACTCGGTGAGCATGACCTTTCAATTGGACCAGTCCGAGACATTTAAGGTGTCGTTTTCTGGAGACACCAGACCAAATCCTAGGTTTGTTGACATTGGAAAGGAAAGTGACTTGCTCATCCACGAGGCCTCTTTGGACAATGACCTCATTGAAGAGGCACTTGCCAAAAAGCATACTACAATTGTAGAAGCCATCAAGGTTTCCGAATTGATGAATTGCCCCAAGGTTATCTTGACTCACTTCAGTGCCCGGTTCTCGGAGAAACACAGTTTCATCGAGACTGCCAGAGAGTACGAGGAGGCCTGTCAGAAAATGAAAGTATACCTCACCCATTCCCCGAATAATATCTTCGATAACAACCACAGGTCGCCTCATGCATTTGAGGACATGGAAATATGCTATGCTTACGACCTAATGACTATTCGCTACAACAATGTCGGCGTCCAGAAGGCAAACATTGCTGCAATCAACGAGTTATCCCCCACAGAAGAGACCGAGGAGCAGAAGATTAAAGAGCAGAAGGAAATGCTTAAAAAGTCAGCAAAGCGCGAAGCCAAGAGAATGCAAAGACTATCGATGGGCCGCAAGCGCAGACTTTCTTCGGAACAAGAGCTGGGCCTGAAGTAATCGTATGTTTTACGGCTTGTGCCTTGTTGCCAATTAATTTAATGTGTATATAGAGAACCAATACCAGAAGCCGAAGGGCTTGTCGAATTTTACTACGCTAGCCATTTTTTCCACGATTCTCATTAAATTTGAGAAGACATAGTCACACTTATGAAAGATATATAAAGATCATGATATTTTGTATATTGCTACTATCGTTGGTGGTATTATTGATATTATTTATATTATTAACATTGGTGATGGTGATGTCGTGCACACATCGACGCACGCGTTGTCCTACGCACCAACAAGATAAACTATTCACTTTTTCTAGAAAACCTCACTCACTCGCTTTCGTTTGTATTTACACTTTCTTTTTATGGATTATATCCTGTGAGTAACACTATTACTCGCAGATTTTTTGTCACTCTTTTGAGATCTCAGATCGCCTGCTTGGTCTTCACCACCTATCTTTTTGAATGAAGTCTATCGTCCTTCTCAGCTCGTGGATTCTTGCATCTATACTAGAGAATGTAGAACCACGCTCTTCATACGCCAGTGATATTTTGATCAAAAGATTCATCCAATACCGGGGACCCAATAACTGTAGCATCAAATACACTCCGTTTGTGCGAATCATAAAATTCATGGGTCTCACTCTTGGTGGAGAGTTAGTGGCCTTGGTAAATGACTCTACACATATGATCGCGGTCTTATTCACTCGAGAAGCCATGGAAAAGTTTGAGTCTCGATACGGACAGCGGCTCACGTTCGAGGCAAACCTGCGTTTGGTGATATTCAGGGAGGCCAATCTTAAATTCGTCAACAGACACAACGAAAAGGACTTTGCCGTGGCTTTGAGGGGTATTAAATGTGATCGGCAGAGAGGCAATTCGCTTGTGTATCTTGAGGTGAATGAAGTTGAGTTCTTTCTGCGTGACCAGCATATCGTGTCTGATAAGGGACAGAAAGATCTCACATTTGTGTATGTTAATGCAGAGTATAAGCAAATGTTCATGGCGAGCAACCAGATAGGGTTGAAAATGGGGCCCCCAGAGAGCCTGGTGGGGTTTAATGACTACTTACCTGATGGCATTACTGATGTGGGAGATTATGATGGGATGGTATCTGAATATGAAGAAGAAGATTCCATTGCGATGATAACAAACGGCTGAATGGACGTTTAAATGTTGTGTTTTTTGAGTTGCTGTGTTTTTTGCGTCGCTGTGTTTTTTGAATATCAGGTGCAAACCTTTGGGTTTTGATTGAGACATGCATGGATAAAGGCCCATAGATGAATATGGGTGTCCGGGTATTAATAATGGGTAATACCCCATTAGACTTTAAGCAGCTCGTGTATCCCTATAAAGGTAAATCCCATCGGCATATTTTTCTGGGTCTTATTTTTTATCTTTTCTCCTTTTTTTCTGATACCAATCTTCTCAATAAAAAAAGAGATGAAAAAAGAGGCGTGAAAAAGAAAGTGCTCCTGTTGCCTTTGGTCAATACTACATTATTACACTATTGCACTGTCGCACTGCAGTGCAGTGCACTGCGAGATTTTGCACCCACAAAATGAAACTTCCGTATTCAAGAGTAGATGGCCCCAATATCGTGCACATGTCGAAACCTCTACAAAGCCATCAAATTCGAAACATGTCTGTTTCAGACGGGCTTGACCAAGTCGCAGACCTCGCTTCTGCCGTAGCCAATTCCGTCCATGAAAAGCCCCAAGGTCCCATAGCCAGGGAGGCCCAGACCATCTCCAATTTCTCTGCATATCCCAGTCCCCCGTCGGTGCGTCCAATGTCGCCATTCGAACACCCAAAAAGCTCGTTGCCGACTTCTTTAAACCAAGGAAACGACTCGAAGCGTGGAAATCTCTTGAGTTTTGGGGACCTTGAGAACGCGATTTCGTCCCGTAGATTGGGGTTCTCTGAAAACAGTCCTCTTTTGCCTTTGCACACTCTTCCGGGGCAACGTGGAGTCCAGGTAGACACCCGGTCAATGAGCAGTAATCGAGTGGCAAGATTTGCAGCCGGGCTGGCTATAATCGTGAGTGTATTGTTCCTTACAGGACTATGGCTCAGTGAGGAGATTATGCTCGCATGGCGAACTGTTGGTAGCGTTTTAATTTAATACCCGCTGGAATAGCTATGTTTTCTTCTTTTTTTTTTTTTTTGTGTCTTCTTATGTGTCTTCTTATGTGTGTTCTGTGTTTCCTCCTTTTGTGTTTCCTTCCTCTGCATTATTCTTATGTACAAGATTATATGTTCTGTTCACCAGGTCCGCCTTAACCTGATCAAGCACGTCTGTCCTTGACCTTCATCTTATTAACGTTCTTGAACTTTCTCGTTCTGGCAAATTTCTTAAGACCCCACATGGATTGCGATACCTTATTCGACTTAGACTTACCTCTACCACCACCGTGAGGATGGTCGTGTGCATTCATAGCCATACCTCTGACCTTTGGTCTGAAACCTCTATGACGACTTCTTCCAGCCTTACCCCATGAGATAACCAGGTGCTCTCTGTTGGAAACCGTTCCCAAGGTGGCGTGGCAGTCCTCGTGGACGTAACGATGTTCTCCGGAACTCAATCTCACAATGACTCTGTTCTGTTCGGGTGCTTTCGACAACAAACGGCCGAAAGTACCTGCGGCTCTGACAAGCTGACCACGGCCATTTTTCAGCAAGCCGATGTTGTGGATGATGGATCCCACAGGCAACATTTTCAAGGGCATACAGTTACCTCTTTGCATGACACGGGAGTTCAACAAAGCCTCATCAACTTCGCCGTTATTGGTCAATTTCATTTCCTGCAAGAAGTCACTAGGGATACCTTGACGGAAGGACTCGACCACATCGCCCGCTCTCAAGCCAGCGGCAGCCAAAATGTAACTTAAGTTGCCGGTTTCATTGTGCTTCACAAGAGCAATATGTCCAGATCTGTTGGGGTCGTATTCAATACGCAACACCGTTTGTTTTCCAGAAGAGAGTCTGTGGGAGTCGACCAACCGGACACGACGCTTGTGACCTCCTCCACGACCACGGATGGTGATTTTACCGGTATTATTACGTCCGGCGGTTTGCTTCTTGACTACGGTCAATTCTTTGATGGGAGAACCCTTGTGGAGATGCTCGTGGATGGGTTTTTTGAAGTTCAGCGAGCCCGGCTGGTTCTCACCGTTGGCGTACAACTTCATTTTGAACTGAGTGGCCGCTAGTTTTCTTTGTCTCTTGTAGGTTTCGTCCTTTTGCTCCAAATCCGTCATTCCGGACACATGAGCACCTGAAAAGGGCAGAATGGGAGAGCTAGCAACGGTGCTTTGGAACCTCAATAGGGACCGAGCAGCCGAGGCCCATGAGCGCTTACTCAAGGCAAACATAGTAATAGTTTGGGTGTTTTTTGGGCGACTTGGTGAGGTACAATCTTGTTATAGATCGGGAAGTTTTTTTATTTCAAATCTCTTAGGCGTGGTGCACGGGTGTGTGGTCAAAGCTGGGTGCAACTTAGGCCAGATCCAGAAAAGGTTCAAGTTAGAAGGAGGGTAAAGATTGTTAAACTATGGTTTTAGAATTGTTCGTGTGTGGTGGATATTAAATTAAGAGAATAAGCGTTTTTTTTTTCTTAATTACAGATGAATAAAAGAGGAGTCTGCTGTGCTTTGGCATTAATATAAGGCCCCCAGCCAGAACTGACTGGTGCGGATGCGAAAAGATACAACAGCCAAGGCCACTGTAGAAGTCCAGCAATCAACTAATTGAAAGAGAGAAAGAAAAAAGTGGCTTGGCCAATTGCATGAGATACTAATTTCAAACGAATTTATTGAAAAATAGTAGAACCCCTAGGAAATCCCTAGGAAATCTCTGAAGTATCGACTGTGTTTACGCTCGCACATTAGACCTAATTAGCACTCCAGTGTGGTTAGGTTGCGCGTCGCCCGTAGTATAGAACTGAAACGTGAATACAAGAAATCATGCAAAATCCCCCAAATAAATAAAGTCTGAACAGACAATCCCCCTCAATTCTTCTGCATAACACTACATAACCCAAGAAAACGAAACATTTCCTGCCATGTTCCACCCTTTCCACACACCACCCAGCTGTATTGGCTGTGTCGCGCACGACCAATCTCGTCTACTATACACTGCGGTTCTCGCCTACCAGCCAATCATCTGCCAGGGACGACAGCCCGAGGTGCGAGGAATAGGAAAAATTCAATAAAAAAATACAACGTACGCTCGTCCCCCCAATATCCGCACTCACCCAAGCACCCGAGTGTCCGACACAGGCATATACAGAAAAAAAGTCAAACAGTCTTTTTTTTTTTTAATCAACGACCAACACTAGAATTATAAATATGATGGCCTCCCGTGTTTTCGCCCGTTCGATGGCCTCTGCTGCCAAGTCCGTCAAGCCACCTGTGCAATTGTTTGGTATTGATGGTACCTACGCCACTGCCTTGTACTCTGCCTCCGTGCAAGAGTCGTCCGTGGAAGCCTCCCACAAGGGTTTGGGCAGAATCGCTGACTTGATCCAACAAGACCCAAAGGTCAACGAGTTTTTGACCAACCCAGCTTTGTCTAAGGACGACAGAAAGACCGTCATCGACACGCTTGCCTCGAGCTTGAAGTTGGACAAGACCGTGACCAACTTCTTGTCTGTTTTGTCTGAGAACAACAGATTGAACGAGTTTAACGCCATCTACAAGAACTTCGGTTTGTTGTTCGATGCCCACCAGGGTATTGTTGAGGCCACCATCACCTCCTCCAAGGTCTTGGACTCCAAGATCTTGAAGAAGTTGCAAGCTGCCATCCAAAAGTCTTCTTTTGTCGGTGAGGGTAAGACCTTGAAGGTCTCCAACCAAGTCAACCCAGACATCTTGGGTGGCTTGATTGTCGACGTCGGTGACAAGACCGTGGACTTGTCCATTGCCTCCAAGGTTGCCAAGTTGAACTCTGCTTTGGGTGAAGCTTTGTAAGAAGATAGAAGACAGACGATTGCATGGAATAAGTAACAAATAAACAAAAAGAAAACATCATTTGATGTATGAGGAAATTCTGGATGTTCTGGGTGTTTTTTCATCCTTGTAGATTGATGTAGTGGAGGGTCGGGGTTAATGATGTTTGCTCTTTCTCATCCTAAATCCCTTCGCTCTTGTAAAACATCGAAAATGGAAAAATAAGAATTTTTGGATCTTAGAGTAGTTCATGGAAATGCACATTTTGAGGATATTGCTGTTGGTAATTACTGTGAAGTTTGGCACCAACTTTATCATAACCTAAGGATGTAGTAGATCGACACCTTACATAGACCAAAGCAAGAAATCTTCGAAACCAAATAATGAGTACATCATATATCTGTTGATAAAAATTGAGGTGAATTAAAGTGCTTTGGAATGTATTATTACTTAAAAGCCTCCGTTTATAGTTCACTGAAAAATATTTTAAACTAATCTAGAATATTATCGTCTACATGTAGAGTCTCACAACTTACACATCGCAGCCATTAAAACAAAATAATGACTTACTACAATTATGGGAGATTCCCAGATAAAATGCATATAAGTGAAGGAATGAAATAATTCTTGTGTCTAGTCAAATTTCTTAACACTCTTTTTCAGCCTTCATCTGGTCATTTTCAAATTCATAAATGGAATATCGTACTTGTTTCATTAGCCTGGCAAGTCGCAACAGACATCCCCAGTGTGTGGGTAATACCAGATTCAGACCCCAGAGTTTATTTCTCTGGTACATCTGTCGAGACTAATTTTGCCTGTACTCATATTTAATATTCAAATATAGTCTTAAAAGCATATTTCGAAGAAAAAGAAAATGTATTATGTTAGTCGGATCGTGTTTCTCTGGCTCGTGCGAGATCTGGGTTCGTAATTTATAGTGAGATCCAGCCCTTCCATCGACCAAAGACTATAACCCGAGTAACTTCAAAAGACGCCACTTTTTCAATTCACATCAAACTTTTTTCCTCTAATATCTTCATCTGCGGCATGAAATTAGCATTTATACATACAAATGTTCCCCACATGATATAACCACCAAAGCCAGTGAGAGACTACTGAACTGCGACGGGCGTAGTCATGAGACAACCATGAAAATGACACAACCATTTAAACAAAGACTATAGAAAAAGTTTAATAAAAAAACTTGCCCAATATGTTTACATCAAACACATGCATAAACAATACATCGTACATTTATTGCAACCCGCAAAGACTGCTCTCTGAAGTATATCTCCCAGACCCAATGAGAAAGGTTGGATATGCTCAGTGCTTTTACCTGTAGTACGTCTGCGACTTCGCTCGCCTGATCTGCCTCTATACCAGAAGTTTACATCACAGCATAGGTCACTTTTTTCGCCTGGAAACCGTATATAACCCACGAGGAATATACAATACCTTAATAGCTTTCCAAATGGCCCGGCTGAAGTTTGCTTCTGCTACGTGGCTAGTGACTGCGTTGGCCCTAGCTCTAAACTTGTTCGTGTACTTCTACCCAGGTATTGTCAATACCCCGCACCAATGCCAGTGGCACAATACCTCTGTTCGAAGCAAATACCCGTTTGTAAACGCTTACTTGTCGAACTCGCCATGGCTACAGACACTCTTGCTCAACTTCCCCAGTCTCCAAGAACCCAAAACTCGGAAGGCGTATGAGAATGGCCGAGTCTCTGATATCAATATGCTTACTTTTGGTGATCCACAGATCAACGGCAATTGGGACAGCACGCCATACATCAAACGGCTCGACAATTACGGAAACGACTACTACTTGGGCCACATCTACAACACTATGAAGAATCGCTTGAAGCCCAGTCATGTGGCTGTTATGGGAGACCAGTTCTCGCTGCAGTGGATCTACGACTCGGAATTCTATAACCGGACGCTTCGGTTCGTGGAAAGATTGTTTCCTCGTGACACGCCATATAAGCAAACGGTGGTTGAAACATGGCAAAAGCACCAGGACTACGACTGGGTCACGTGGCTGGACAAGGAAAAGGAGTGGGACCCCCAGGAACGGTTTTTGAGCCGCACGTACCGTGATATATACGACTGGTATTTCCCTGAAACCCACCAGCCGAACTTTGAAAATCCCTTGTTCATCAATTTGACAGGAAACCACGATGTAGGATATAGTGGCGATGCTACGTGGCAGCACATGGCGAGATTCCACTTGCTTTTTGGCCAGAACAACTACGTGATTAACTATAATGAGGGCACGCCCGAAGAATGGCGTCTTGTGGTGTTAGACTCGCTCTCGTTGGAAGGCCCGGCTCTCGAGGAGGATTTCAGAGATTACACGTGGTCGTTCTTGGAGAATTTGGAAAAGACCAATGCTGGATTCAAAGGCTCTACGATTCTCCTCACTCACATTCCTTTCTACAAAAAGGCCGGTTTGTGTGCGGATGGGCCAGAACACATCTACTACGATGAATCGTACACCCGGGAAACATTCAAAACCGGTTTGCTTCGGTCCCAGAACCATTTGCTTTATGAAACTACCCAAAAGGTCTTGGATATAGTCTTTCCTAATGCCGATAAGGAAGGAATCATCTTGACGGGACATGATCACGTGGGTTGTGACACTTGGTACGGCCACCAAAACGGCGAGTGGGTCGCCTCTCATACCAAGGAGCAGGGTGACCGGAAACCTATACGCGAGGTTGTTGTTCGTGCTATGATGGGGGAGTTCGATGGCCAGACGGGTTTGGTCACAGGTCAGTTCGACTATGCAGAGTCGGCATGGAAGTTCGAGTTCACTTACTGCTCATTTGTGATCCAGCATGTTTGGTGGGCTTCAAAGGTGTCTTTACTTTTGGTGGTGCTCCTACACTCGGTGTGTTTTCTATTGTAATCAAAAACCACCCATCACAAAGCATTCATAGAAAAGAACCGTTTGGTTTCAATTGCCTTGTGTTCGCAAGGTCGTAAGGACCTATAGCTTAATTCAATACACTTCAGCATTTCATTATGCACCGCAAAGTTTACATATCTGTGTCGACGTGAGCAAGTATTACCTTCTATGGGGTGTTGTATCATTTAACAACTTTTTATTCTCGCCGCTTGTCATTCTAAGAATTGTACTTACCCAAGAAGTCATTACTCAGATATACTAGTTGGCACTCAGTTCCCGGTTTGTAGTATGTTTTGTTGTATACTTTCCATTCTGTGGGACACAGAAAGACAAATATTTTAGTCCTTGGCATCGCCATTTTCAGTGGATTCCTTGGTCTCGGCCTTCTCCTCTGGCTTTGGTTCACCCCCGTTGGTTTGCTCTTCTTTCTCCCCAGACTCCTCCTTGAGCTTTTGCACGTCTTGTAAAGCACTCTCTACGCTCACATCTGGGCTGATTTGGATCTTCTTGATAGCAAGCTTGCCATCCACAAAGACCCAGTGGGATCTTTTCACACCAGTTGGCGACTTCTTCGCACCCAAAATCCCAATCAACTTTCTCGAAGGGTCTGACAACAATGGGTACTTCAATTCTTGTTTGGTGACAAAGTTCAATTGCGATTTGGGCAGGTCCGTAGACAATCCATACACCGAAGTGCCCAAAGACTGCAACTCGGCAAAGTTTTTCTGGAAGCCCTTGGCTTGTCTTGTGCAACCTGGAGTAGATGCCTTAGGGTAGACGAAGATGACCAAAAACTTTGTTTTCTTTGCGGCCTCCTTCAACAAAACCTCGTTTTCGTTTTCGTCCAATAAAGTCAAGTCAGGAATTTCATCTCCAACCTCCAATTCGCTAGTCTTTGGCTCCTTTGGGGCAGGCTTTTCCTCTCTTTTAGGCGATTCCTTTGGCTCGGAAACTTCTTCCTCGGTCTTCTTGGCGCCAGCAGACGTCTTGGCCTTTTTCACTGGAGGCTGCTCCAGACGTTTAGTGGCCTCGATAGTGGAGGATCTGGTGGATCTACGCAATTCAGGCATTTTGTGGTATTTTTCTTGCAAGTTTTGCTTGTGTAATAAGACTGGTTAGAAATTTGAACTTCTGTTGTGAGGGCAAATTTTTTTTGTGTGTGGCGTCTTTTTTTTACTTGTTCTTTTCAATCTTTGTCTGATTTGCCCAGAAGTGAAATTGGTGGCTATGCACGATAGGTTTTCTGGGGGCCGGTTGGTTGCGGCGGGACGTGCGCGAGCACTGAGCAGTTATGAGATCGGGCCGGCCATCCTTATAAAGAGAGACCCCATAAATATTTGAGAAGTTTATGGGACGGCAAAAGCAAATAAAGGGGTAGGTGAATTCAAAGACTTTTTAAATGTTGTCTTTTTTTCATCTTTTTTTTTTGACATAGCAGGAATAGTCTTTACTTCGAAAGCCTCGGGTATGTGCGTTTGGTCTGGGGCAACAATGGTAGTGGTCAAGGTAAATGGTGAGAAATGAGATCCGAATCTAACCATGACTAAAAGGGAATATAATTCAACCACATGCTTTCATGGGCGAATTAATTATGTAAATGTGTATTTAAAGGCAGTATGAAAAAATTTTGATGTGTTTCTTTCGGAGTTTGCCCTGGTTAGCTTTTTAAGGTACGTAATTAAAGTTTTCTATAATGCATTTAGAGGGGAAATGTTTAGTTTTTAGAGATGTTAAATCGAACACTGTGAAACCCCACAAAAGGTCATTTTGATGGTGACTAAATCCTCCCCTCCCAAAAAAGGGAGCATGAAAAGCGAACAAAAAAAACGAATCTTTTATTTAAAAGAAAACCCCTACAGTGTTATATTCTGTGTTGTTTGGAAAAGAATACCCCACGTGTCCTGTGAAATGAATATATACCGCAACTCCTTGGGTTGGGGCAATTGTTTGCTGGAGTGCGGATACTGAGCCCAAGAAATATAGGAAGCGTAGCAACAGGGGAGGGGGATGTAGGTACCATGGGTACGTTGTTTTTCTAAGATTTCCAAGCCAAAAAGGAGACATATCCAGAGAAAAGTGCTAGGCACGGGTGGAATGTTCTTTCAACATCTTTGGTTCGCTTAAAGTGACTAAAATGAATGAAACCAAAAAATTGTGGATCCTCCCATAATTATGAACGCCGCACTTGATTCCGCTCCGGATGGAAGCCAGCCGCACGCCACGTTGGCAGACCCCTAAACTTATCTATGTCTAAAGCGTGATTTTTAACTTTTACGGATGAGTAAGACTAGAAAACATATATCTTTCAGAATCAATTAGGGAAAGGATAAAGTTTGGGTCTAGTAAAATAGAGGGCCCCAATCTTGGAAAAACCACCTAACCATTCGTAAACTACAAGGCTCGTAACTTGCAATACTGCACAATGCCTTTGTGGTAAGTGGCAAAACATTTACCTATGACCGTTTACACGATCATACTTTCGTAATTGATCATATGGTTTCGTTTGTGGCAATTATTCACTTTGTCTACATCAAAAAACACTTGTGCTTCGAAGTTACTTCATGGTTTGTCTTCAAAAAGTGTTTAGTAGTTCACTGCGCAAAACACATACCTTCGTAGTCAATAGGAAAAGAATTCAATTCAAATGTATCCTGTAAATGAAGCCTTTACTAGTATGTCTCATCAAGTCTCAGCATCGATTCAATTGAATTTATACAGAGTTTAACTGTTGTCCCTGAGCACAGCCGGTTGCAAGATAACATATAAAACTCACACGGCCAAGCCGCATTACCACCATGCAAACCCCAGTGCGGCTCATGCATGGGCTGTCGTAAAAAGACCATGAAAAATTTGTTATGGAATTTATCCGCAACAGCCCTTTACAATTCGGGCCAGCCAAATCAAGAAGTATCCGGAATACTTTTCTCGAAACAATTGATGATTTCTCGTTTTGCTTTTGATTCTTTTGTTAATGTCTTTTAGGTTCTGGAGCCGAGCCTATTTCGGTATAGCAGCACAATAGGGTCTCTCCTATTTTGCCCAAAACTTGCCATGATGCAGCAAAAGCTATTCGCATAATGGGTGGCAAACCTAAGCCGCCCCATCATTCTTAATCCACCACTTCGGAGCACTCGTGGCAAACCTAAGCCGCCCCATCATTCTTAATCCCCCACTATCGGTGAATTGAGTGCTCCGAAGTGGTGGATTGTTTCAATAAAGAAAATCACTAGGCTATAGAAACAGTTCAATGTGACAAGCAAACCATTAGGGTGTTTTTGAAGATCAATAAAACAAGTAAAAAAGACAAATACTCGAATATATTGGCAAGTTCAACACGGAGATAATTGTTCTACAGCCCATCCAGAGATTCTTCTCTATCGTGGGGTCGTTCTTAGCACAACAACACATGCAAGGTGTATGCGGCCTGTGTGTAACACATATGGTGCAGCGTTTGCCAGATAATTTAGGAAACTTTCGACAGTCTAGGCACCTTTGGTAGGCTATGAATTCGGAGTTTCACAATGACTAACACTTTTGAGTAGCCAGAAGAGCTATAAATATGCCTTAAAGTATGCCATTGTCAAAATTGTTTTCTTCCTTTTTATAATTAAACACCTTCAGGATATCGCACTCATGAACAATTTAGTTGAAGAACAATTGGATTTCAATTCCAATTCTGAACCCCAGAATCCTTTCGAATCCTCTGGAAGTTCCAGAATACCGGCTTTGAATATTCATGAGCCTGAAACATCCCCTTTTCTGCCGGAATATACTTTTGTATGTTCCAATGTTTCCGATACCCTATCAATACCGGACACAGACACCCTTTCGTTGGCTTCTGTTGCCCTCTCAGACGCAGAAACTTTCACTGCTACACGGAAAGAAGGATTTTTCCTCGATTCATCTTTTCAGGAAAGTATCAATTCTTACACTCCAAATGTCTTAAGAAGGAAGTATGAACAAAGGGCATGCAATACTGCGAACGATGGTGATCTGGATGATGACGACAGAACGATCTTCTCTAAGCCCGACTTCCATTCGGTAATGCAAAGGGAAACTAGCTCGTACAATCATATACGAAAAATGGTTATTGCGTCAGAGCTAATTGGAAACAATTTGTTTGTCTTCCCGGACTCCGAGTCCTTTGAGTTGTTCAAGAGTCAAAAGAAGACTAAGAAGAATCCTCGGACAAGATCTTCTGATTCTTACGAGAGCTCCAATTCTTGGAGAGACCACTCACTGAGCAGCAATGATGAAGATCAAAATAAAAATGCGGAATTAAAAAGCTCTCAGTATGAGACGGTTGCAAAAACATTGCCCCTTTTGAAGGTCGTGGTTCCATACATGTCCACTTTCCGAAGAAAAATACCCTACATGATTTTCCGCAGGTATATTGAAAACCCAAGATATTATGATGGAGTCTCGGACGAAAAACAAAAAAGAACCTACGACTTCTGTACCGTGTACTTGAAGACTTTCCAACACGTCAAAAGATACACTTTTAGTTTCCAGACGGAAAATGGACCTGCTTTTGAAGTGCTAGCTTTTCAAAACAACTATAGGCCATTCACAGACTTCGATTATAAGGACACGAGATTTAGGGTTTTTGGAACCTCTAGAAACTTTTCTTATCCATCTTACTACAGCTCTGAGCTTAAACTATTTATTCTTGATGATGGCCAGGCCTCACTTACAGATACTCTAATTGCCAAAACAAAAAGCTTTATATTTATGAAGGGCGGAAGGAAGAAGGATGGTTTTGGCAGAGAGGCTGACAGCCTTGTTCCAAGCCCCGATAATCCGATCATCAGAAGGGAAATAGAGGATAATGACTTTCCCATCTATGGGAATAGCGTGCCACAAGTAATGCCATCTTTCGGGAAGTTTCTCGATGCTTGTGCCTATACCAAAGAATCTACGCTACTCCCGAAACGGTATTCGGAAGTTGGCCAGCTTGCGGTGTATGAAGGTCCTTTGGATATACCCAGATCTGAACAGCACCCATCCATAGCTGTAAATGAAGACAGTCTTGTGTTGACCACACTTCTCTTGGCTTTCAGAGAAACAAATTTACGCACTACTGTGAAGAGTGAGGACATTCAAGGGTTGCCCATGATACGGCCTTTAGCCTTATGATGAAGCAAGTTTAGCATGGTCCTTCAGCCTTTACTGCATAGGCAGTTGAAGAGGGCGATGGGACATACTAAGGCGAAGATATGTTGACACAACCTACA
>JAJMIV010000060.1:0-38448 GCA_030563445.1 Metschnikowia gruessii
ACGTATAAAAGTTCTTTTGTCGTTGTATCAGGCTTTCAAGAATCATGTATGTTGCGTGTGAGTAGTTTTACCTCATAAGGCTTGCGTTCCAGTATGCATAAACAAGGATTCTAAGAATGGCTGTTTGAGTTTGCCTTATATGTTATCACAGGATCAATATTCATAAGGTCTTCTAGCAAAAATCAGAGTTGAAAGCTTCGTATTCGTATTGTGTTTGCATTCAGTCTAGTTAGCCCTAAGTGACATTATTATATACATTCCATTCAATTCAACGAAAAGCTACAGAAGTTCAAATGGCCTACCGTTTGAGCATAAAACAGGATTTCTAATGAACAATTATCTAGTATATGTTTTCCTTTCCAAAAATTGACCTCAATAGAAGGAACGAACATTGAAAAGAATGAAAAGGCGGACAAAAACAAAAACAGAAGAAAACAGCAAGTTGCGCATACTATAATAAATTTCTTTGGGCCCACTATTGAAAAAAAAAAAAAAAAAAGGCCCTGTAATTTATAGAATTAATTAAAATAGATTCAGGACTATTGGATACACGTTATGATTTCGGAGGAAATTCAATTTAATTGTGATATCAAAAAGGCACTAAACCCTAAGACAGACCAAAAAAAAATACTTCGGCATTCTGAGCCGCGAAATTTTGAAACGAGGGGCACCCGCAGTACGTCAGCCCCACCCAAGAAGTCTTGCGCGTGTCACACATTTTGTGCAATCCTCGACTATGCGGAATGTACATTTCGTGTTTTACGATTTTTGAGTTCTAGTAGTTTATTTGCTCCATCTAGTCTACAAACTTTGATTTTGAAGTGTAGTTATACACGTGTAAGTCTGTCGATCTTAAAGTAAATGGTTATGAAGCTCCGGTCTTCTACTTAGTTATAGAAAGCCACATGTTTGGTTGAATGCAGCTTCATTCTTGTGTCTCAAGTTATGACGTAATGCCCGCAGAATAATTAGATATCGCTCGACCTTCCGTGCCCCTGTGACCTGGAAGAAATGCCTTTTCTTTGATGACGTTCAGTTCAATAGTAATGCTTTAGTTTTTTCTTCTGAATTGACCCTAGTAAAATCTGCTTAAATAGCTGTTCCCACAACTTACCCCGCAATCAGCCCTCTTCAGGGTTGGAGTTAAATTTCGCTGACCTCTCCTGCGCCAGCGCCAGTGCTCCACATCCGCTTCAGCGCGCATTAGCTTGGGAAAAAACAGGTACGAAATATAAAATAGGAAACAACCCAGAGTTTTTCCTCCCCTATTTCCCTGGCTATAATTCTAATAATCCTTTAATTCACACGCTTTTCCTTTAGGACCCTGGATAAGAAATACTACAAACTTGCTTAAAATAACCTACACAATCTTAATTAAAGGTTTTTTTTTAATTCGGCATAAAAGTTGTATTCTGGGCCCATCTATTCATTCTTGTGTTCCCATCGATCCACCGCTCATTTGTTTTGACCGTGTCCAAAAGACCCTTTTGAAATTACCTGAACTGGTACGGAAGCTTCATATTCATATCTGAGATCGCTTTATAACCATTCCCTGGAAATCTGAAGGTCTACTAGGACATTGGAATCCATATTCACGTTGTGTTTGTTTTGAGAAGTGAACGCAGATATCAAGTTTGATATATTTGAATTTTATCTGCAATTACCAAGATGAGTGAAACAACTGCAACAGAAACCTTTTCATTACTCAGCCCAAGCGAATTTCCTAATTTGCCTTCACACTATAAAGTTATATCTCTCTTGGGTGAAGGGGCCTTTTCCCATGTTTACAAAGGAGTCAATACTCAAACAGGAGAAGATGTGGCTATCAAAATTATCAACAGAACTGGGTTGTCTGAAAAGCAAATCGCAAATATAAACAACGAGATATTCGTTATGAACACCCTCAATAATTCCGGAAATCACCCAAATATACTCAAGCTCATTGAATCATTTGAGTCCGAAGAAAATAGCTATCTCATATTGGAATATTGTGATGGAGGTGAGATTTTTGATAAAATCATTGAGTATACTTATTTATCTGAGGACCTAGCTAGACACATCTTTTTGCAGCTCCTTGATGCCGTTAGTTTCATGCACGAGAACAATGTCGTTCATCGGGATATCAAACCTGAAAACTTACTTTTCAAAAGTATCCCAAAGGTTGAACGGCCTTTAACCGATTATCGTACCTCTCTTCGTTCTTCTGATGATGATTCTAAAGTTGACGAGGGCCGCTTTCATCCAGGTGTTGGTGGCGGAGGAATAGGGACCATCAAGCTTGCCGACTTTGGCTTAGCCAAGCAGTTAAAATATGACTCAGCCAATTCCTTTGGTCTTGGTAGGAGTAATTTAAAAACTCCCTGTGGAACAGCAGGTTATACCGCCCCGGAAGTCATTCACTGTGGAGTTGAAAGAAAGCGGCGCTTCAAGAGTTCACATTCCAGGAGCAATTTCTATTCTAAAAGTGTTGATATTTGGTCTTTGGGATGTTTCTTGTATACCGCGCTTTGTGGGTTTCCTCCTTTCTATGATGATGATAATGAAGTTCTCACGCAAAAGATTTTAACGGGCGATTTTGTTTTCTTGAACCCTTGGTGGGATGAAATCAGCTCCGACGCAAAGGATTTAATATCGAAAATGTTGGTTGTGAGTGCCAAGTCGAGAATCACGATCGATAAAATTTACCAGCACCCTTGGATGTCGAAAAGTGTACCTTTGAAACAAGAAAGTTACTTTCCAGATCAACAACCTTCGAAACCCAATGCCGAAACATTCGATCAGGAGGTTCCGCCCAGGAGAATGAAAAGTCCTATTGGAATGGCTGGAGGGTTACTATCTCCAAAGATTGCAATCAAACAAGTGTTCGATAATCCTGCAATGTCATTCGTGAGCTTGCAACTGTTGGCACAGTCGAAGAGGGAGAGATTCCAAACGGCCGCCGACTTCAAAGAAGTCAAGTTTGACCCACAAATACGCGGAGATTCAAATTATACCAGCAACTTACCACGTACTCCCAACCCCATCAATAATGTTAATTTTGGCGATGTTTTCAACAAGAGCTCTCTCATTTCAGCAATAAACGAAAGAGATGACGAGTTTGAAAGTGAAGATGCTTTTGGGGACTCGGATGAGAATCTGGAAGATTTTGCCGACAGTCAATATAGCAGCTCAGATGAGGCAAGCCCTAAAGGGGTAGATCACAGAGATATCCTCGAATTTGATGAAGATAACTATCTCAGTCAATTTCAAGTGCGTGACGACGTACTTGAACAAACCGGGTTGAAGAACCTTTCTATATCCTCTAACACATCCGTGGACTCACTGAAGCTAAGTAATGAGGAATACGCCACACGTTCATCGTCAGTGATCAGCGGCGCTAATGGCGATTTTGAGTTTACCCTTAACTTGAATGATCTGAACTTACTTAGGAGACGCTCCTCCACGAAAGGTAGGAACTAGAGAAGTTTTTTTTTTGTTTTTATCATTTGGCACATGGCCTTAGGGGCATCGAATCACATTCATTTGTTTCATTTCTCCTCACCAAATTCAGATGTACGGTTTAGTATTTTAGGGTCGGCGGTTTTTTTTTTTCACCTTGTTGTATTACTTAATATATATTCAAAACAGTAAACATAGCATATGTTTTTAGTGCACACATTATACTGAATCATGGTATCCATAATTACCTGTCAGCAGGCTTAATGTCAGTTTGTTGAACCTCTTCCTCCTCCGGTACCAAACAGTTGTTGGATTCTAATAATTCGGCCAAATCACCGCTTTGAGCCATAGACTGAACTATGTCACATCCACCTACAAATTCCTTGTTGACGTAAAGCTGTGGGATGGTGGGCCATTGGCTATATTCTTTGATTCCCTCCCTCAACTCAGGGTCCTCCAAGACATTATAAGCAGCAAACTTCTCTGGATCCACTCCTTGCTGACCCAACATTTGAATAGTTGCTCTGGAAAAACCACATTGAGGGAACTCTGGGGTTCCCTTCATGAAGAGCACGACAGGTGCAGACTTAACGGCACTGTCGAGAGCATTCTTGATCTCCGTAGATATGGATCTAGCGAAAACTTGTTGTTTCAAGACACGAGACTTAAATGATGTTAGAATTTTGTATTTTCAAGCCAACGAAGACAAAATGATTGAAAGATCTAATAAGAGGCATCTTTCTTTTCTTGTTCTTTTCGCCTTTCAAGAAGTGAATGTCAAGTTGCTCAGGTACCGAACGAACGTTCAACTAAGGAACTGACATCAACTCTTTATATGGTAAGTTTTGGGATATATACGTACTGAAGTTTGGGTAAGTGATCTAAAGAACATCTTTTGGTATAAAATGGTGCAAAGAAAGCTTACTAAGGGAGAGTTTTCAATTTGAGGATGAAGCGTCGCGAGTCTGCATATGTTCATCGAGTGGTCAAAATCGTGCTCAGGTGTCCTCCACCGGTCGCGGTGCAACAACGGGAAATGTTTCACTACGCGAGTTCTGTGTCGCATATCTTCATGAATCTTGGAATACCTTCCAGATGAGAGTCAGAAATGGATAATTTTAAACCTCTAGGAACTGTCTTTGAAAGTTTGACTTTCTACGAAAAAAAAATAGGTTTTGTAAATTATATGTTGATGTCACTTACTGATGATCGCTAAAGACGTTTAATACAACCCCTTTTTATATGTGCTTAAGGTTTACTTTATTTGAGGAGCTTTATACCAATCACATATGTGCTTGAAATAGGTCATGTTGGTTTGATATATCTTTAGTATTAACAAAATAGCAAATAAGTATGTGTGTTTGTGTGTATTAAAACAACCAAGAGAAAACCAAGAAAAGAAAAACGAATATAATAGTTAGTATAAATTGTGCTACGAATTACAGGGGTTACGCTGAGAATACAGAGTACAAAGTCCAAGTCAGGAAAAAAGTACACTGAGAATTCTGGAACCTCCACAAAAAGTTTCAAAATACCTATTTTAACAAGATTGAAGAAAGGTTCAGTCGTGAAATACGAAGCCAAAGGCTGTAATACCCAACTTGAATAATTTTGAATCACCAATTTCATACAATGCAACCTTTCAACCAAATATTCCTCTTGCATTTCTTTGTGGTTGCTGTCTTCTGCGGTGTTGTTGTGAACCCACAAAGCCAATTCACATCTTTGCCTTTTAGCTTCGGGCTTGTATTAACTGCATTTAAATTTGAAGACTCTCAGGAAAGTCTAGCAGCTGCAGAAAGTTACCTGCTGGCTCTCCCCCGAGAGTCACAGGACCAGTCGGAGGCACAAGCCTTGCAAGCCATTTCTGTGGCCGAAGTCCTTCGAGAGCCCGGGCTAAAAAAAGCCCGAGCCAGCCCTTCTATAATTCCCCTTGCCTGCTTAAGCGAGTCAGTTCTTGAATTGGATCTTAATGATGGCGCACTAACTAGTCGTGAACGCAATATTGCATCCATAGACAGCAGCCATCAATTCCGGTTTGAAGAATTGACTGAAGACGACGAATATGCACCCAGGGCTTGGCTGGTTTCAGCAAAAGGTCAGTTGGAATACCAAAAAACCGACTTGTTTTATCAATGCCACTCGGGTGAATCTTACAAGTTATACGATGCTCCTGTCCACTCACGGTGTGCACCTGTTTTGTTAGATGTCGTTGAGCTTGTATCATGTCAATAGCTTTATAGATATCTGCAGGGAAAGGCCCAAATAAGTATATTAACAACAATATTAGTTGTTTTTTTGAGGAAATTGAAGATCCCTGACATACATGTGATGTTTGTACATCGACAGATACGGGGAGTAGATGAAAGAACTAAAAAATGCATAAATGTTTATTTACCGAAACTAAAAGTTCCTAGATTTGCTAATGTGATTCATAAGTTTAACGAGAGTTCAGGAAATAATTTCTGTGGGGATGTTGCGATGGCCGATTCACCAAATATATAACACGCTAAGGGAATCGACTCACGCTATGACTTGATCTTCTTGCCACGAGATCTTTTGCTCTTGCCATTCAAATGTGTTCTATAATGTTGCGTGCAATTATCCTGGCGAGCAAAACGGGCATTGCAGTTTGGAAACGGGCACTTGTGGTTTCTCTCACCCGTATGTATACGGTTGTGACGGGCCAAGTGTCCCAGTGTTGTGAAGGGTCTGCCACATGTTTTACAGATATGACTTCTCTTTGCACCTGCAGATGGAACCTCGCGCTCTTCGCCCGCTTCCGGCGAACCCGCGTCTGTTGACCGTACTGAAACAGCCGGCGATCCTGAAAGTGCAATGGAAGCAGGTGATGATGCGGAGGAAAAGGAAACAGAGGATGATGGACTTGGGAAGTCGGGCATCGTAGTTGAGCTTGGAGAAAAGCTTGCGTTTCCTGTGTGGTAGTTCGTAGAAGGATGAAACCCACTCAATGGGTGAGGGTGCTGGAGAACCAGGAACTGTGGACGAAATTCTGTTTGATGTCCCCACAAACCCTGGGGTGTGTGTGGTCTAGGCTGCGAAGCGTCGGTGACCAATGGTGTGATATGTTGTTTGTTTGGTTGAGGCCCACTTGGTAAAGGCTGGCCAATGATAGAATGCATCAACTCGTCAAACGAGGGTAGGCGTGGCATGTCCTGAGGTCTAGAGGCGAACATTTGCGAAAGATTGTTTGTTAAAGAAAGGAACGGTTGTGATGAAGATGTTTCCGAAGTGCTGGACGGAAGGGGATCTGATATATATGAAGTGGATAAAATGAATGACTGAAAGAATGAAGAATTTAGAAATAAGTTCCCGAGGGTGGAGATTGGCGAAATATAAAGCGCAGGAGCTCAGCTTCGGATAAGTAGTGAGGCATAGTATCATACATATTTGTGCGCATGATATAATTCTCAGGACAGTCCTGATTAGGAGCCCCTTTTCATCGTCACCGCATCATGCAACAAGCCTTTTTATGTTACATCACGGTTCGACCTGTATGACATGATATGCACGAACAACAGATAATGTATCTTGCTTGCTGGATTCGAATAAATGACTGCCGAGAAAAGTAAAAGTTGTTGATTTCAACTCAAGTTTTCTATGCGAGAAAATGTGATTAGTTCTGGTTTTTTTAGAAATATAATAGTAAACAAAAACGAAAAGGGCCTATAATCTTCAGCATTTCTTGAAGATCCCAACATTTTCGTTCTCAAAAATGCTGAAGCGCGGCTTGCTATTTGCGAGATGTGGTAGTTGCCTGGTAATGTGCACTGGACAAATCCCTCCAGGGTCTCTCCGAGTCTCTTGTGTCTTCGCAATCAAAATAATATGCAAGAAATGCAAGATTTCAAGAGTGTGCATGGTGCGAACGTTCACATGAAGAACTCTCAAA
Source organism: Metschnikowia gruessii (assembly GCA_030563445.1). Lineage (NCBI taxonomy): Eukaryota > Fungi > Ascomycota > Pichiomycetes > Serinales > Metschnikowiaceae > Metschnikowia > Metschnikowia gruessii. Next base: position 7,352 of record JAJMIV010000060.1, read on the forward strand.
TGATTACACGCATTTGGCATCAGGTCACGTGTGAGTCGAAGTATTGTGTCATCACTTCGCAACCCACGTGGCCCTGTAAACAATCAGCTTGCGGTGCTCTCACCACAGCAAGAAGTTCTCCATACATGCAACTTTCAGGGATATCGAATGATTGGGTAAATGCAAAAAAATAAGCTCAACTCTACATATAATCAGTCAGCCATCAAATGCTTACTCAAACGTCTTTTGTAATCGGCCATTGTCAGCTTCGCTTAACTCTTCACTGCATACTCTACCAAATATGTAAACTCACGTGATGATCACGTTTTTTTGCGACGTCATTGCTCATGTTCGTAACTTGGCCGTCTCAACAGAACGGTTCAAACAGCAACACTATGTTGAAAGCCGGATTTAAGACAGGTCTCAAGCCAAATTTTGTCTTGGGGCAAAGAACCATCAAGATCTCCGCCTCTGGTCAAGATTACAAGCCTCCTTTTGTGCCGCTTGTCGCTGATGGCTTCTCGGAAGCAATTGGTAACACCCCACTCATTAGACTTCCTAATATCTCCAAATCTGTAGGAAGAAATATATTCGTCAAGGCAGAATATATGAACCCAGGAGGTTCAATTAAAGACCGCGCTGCCAAATTCATTTTAGATGATGCTGAGAAGAAAGGTTTGATCCAACCAGGTGGAACCATTGTGGAGGGTACTGCGGGCAACACGGGAATTGGATTGGCCCATGTTTGCCGTCTGCGTGGCTACAAGTGTGTGATCTACATGCCAAATACTCAATCCCAAGCTAAGATTGAGACGTTACGCCTTTTGGGTGCAGAAGTTCACCCTGTCCCTGCAGTGGCCTACGACAATCCACAAAATTACAATCACCAAGCAAAAAGACATGCTGAGCTGCTTGAAAACGCTGTTTGGACAAACCAATTCGATAATATTGCAAACAGACAGGCTCACATTGACTCGACTGGACCTGAAATTTGGGCTCAATTGAATGGCGAAGTTGATGCCTGGACTTGCTCGACTGGAACTGGTGGAACTTTCGCCGGTGTGACAAGATACTTGAAGCATATGAGCCCCAAAGTTAAGTGTGTCTTGGCAGACCCTCCAGGATCGGTATTGTATTCTTACGTGAAAAGTGGCGGAAAGGAAATCGTGAGAGGTGGTTCCTCCTTCACTGAGGGAATTGGCCAAGGTCGTGTCACTGAGAATTTGAAACCAGAGATTGATTTGATTGATGACGCACTTAAGATTCCAGACGAAGATTCCATTGACATGGTGTACCGGTTGCTTGATGAGGAAGGAATCTATGTCGGGGGAACTAGTGCGTTGAATGTCGTCGCAGCTATAGAGGTTGCCAAGTCCTTACCCGAGGACTCGAATGTGGTGACAATCCTTTGTGATTCTGCACACAAGTACAGCGCTAGAATATTTTCGAGACTGTGGCTTCACGAGAAGAATTTGTGGGACGCACTACCAAAACATTTGCAGAAGTACGCGACCCTTGAATAGAATTGGTAAGAGGCGAAATACCCTTATCTGATTGTATAAAGGAGACATTGTCAACAGTGTGTATATAGGTGACCCTGAGCAAATATTCAATTTTGCGTGTTATATACAGTAATACAGAAAGGGTAACCTGAATCTTTGCGAGAAACGAGACGTGGTTGTTCATATGTCTTACATATAATCAGATTGCACCAAATTCAAGATTTTGTTTGCGCTTGCTTTACCCGCAAAACGTACAGTAGATTGCAACATGAAACAACCGAGGAGATCCCCCTTTTTGGATAATATTTGCATATTCTGACTTCAAATATATCTCTTAGGCCTTTTTATATTACCATTATCTGGACTCTTCTATGGCTAAGAAAGTTTAAGAGAACTCAAGGTCGTAACTCTATCCAGAAATTAGAACGTTCCCTTATCTTCCTTGTTCAAAATTTTAGTATGATTCCAGATGGGGAGTTGCTGGCTGATAGGGGTTTCGCGCAAAGCCACAAACATAAGGAGGTTTGCATATAAGACCATGTGATCAAAGATCTCATACAGGTAGTTTTTCCGTTCTATGTGCACGAATGCTCTGGTTGCTACGGCCAGTCAAAAAAAAGAAATTTCATTGCTGTCACATTCCAGTGGGGAATCCGGTAGGGAGACCCTCATCTTATATGAGTCATCAAAATAATCCCCTTTGGAATTTGAATAAAACTATTTGCAAAAAGAACAAAAATATAAAGAGGGGCTTTATTATGTTCACTACCCTCAAATTATTAGTTTTAGTTAGGTATTAAACGCGTCCTCGATATATTGCATGCACTCAGCTTGTGGCGAAAATGAAACAAAACGAAAAAGGAGAAAAAGAAATCAAAAAAAAAAAAGAAATCAAAATATACATGAGTTGCGTTCGTCCGGAGATGTCTGGTACGGTTGGAGAGCGTCCCTCACATTTCCCTGTGACCGGAATAACTCGAATGGTTATGCAGGATTAATACGGGTGTGGTTTTCGTCTATGCAGACCCTATAGGTGATGTGAGATTGTCTGACCCCTTTTCTGCCGCTCGGCAACTTGTTTGCTTGCTATCGGCTGAACGGATACGAGTTTTGGGTTTGCGAACCCTACAAAACCTTGAGTTGAATTATAGCCGAAAGTATTGATTTATTTCACCTTCATGTATATTCCAGGTCAATGATGATAGAAGTCATGTATGAACCCTCCTGATGGTGACATCAGGTTTTGCCTCCATGGGAAGTTACGTGCAGAACATGTAGGTGAGATGATCACCTAGACGAGCGTACACGCAAGCCACAAGACTCAAGTCACCTCATGGTAGGCTTACTTTACATGGCAACTATCACGTGATAGCATGAATTTTCCTTCCTTCTTTAGACGCCCACATGGGGAAAGAGGGGTAATGCTTGATACCGCCACGTGGTATATTAGGTTAATTTATAGATATCTTATTGTACTTTTAGGATTTTAAGACTTTAGGGGTTTAGGATTTCATAATGCAATAGGATCCAGGACTGTTGGTTTGTATTAGAGTTTGCTCAAGTCGGGAAAATAAAGTTGCCTGTATCGAGGGCCTAGAGGCCCTTCTTTTGGCGTATGAGTAATAGCCGAGAATTACCAAGAATAAATTTGAGCAAACTCTAATCATCTTGTCCAGATCCCCCTATATGTAAGCAAGAATTTTACTTCAGCAACCCTTATTTCCGCGTTTATTTTTTTTAAACCTGGCGATCCCTTTTGCCCTTAAGGTTTAGTCCACTATTGTTTGAATCTGTATAAGGTAATATCTGTCGGAATATGGGATAGCGTGTCCTTGATAAGTTTCACGTAGAAATAAGCGTTGGAAGAAACCGAAAACTCAAAAGTTTTAGTATCCTTTTTAATAGGTTCAGTGGGCATATGTATTTAATCACATTTAATGTGAAATCTTGGGTTGTGTGTTAATGATGCTATGAGAGAAAATCATCTGCAGAACGTCCGGTTGCGGCCCAGCGCATCGTGACCAGGCCGAGTTCAGCGCATCGTGACCAGACCGGGTCCAGCAAGTGGGCCCAATTACGGAACGAAAAAAGAAAAAAAAACCATATGCACTTCCGCCATTCCCGAAAAGAAAAATACTTCTCCAGGGCTATAAGAAAATAGTAAGTGCCTGATCATGAACTTACTTCCTCCGTATTGCCAGATAGAAATCAAAATATGTGTTATATCGTAGCCATGCTGGACTCTTGCAGTAATGGTTGGTTCAGAGAGTACCTTCTAATCGTTCAGTAAATATGACCACTGTTCACGTGATGTGCATACAAGATTTGATCGATCTGCCCCAATGCGGTGGCGGGAATTATCACGTGCTTGATGCGCGGAGAATTGACCCTTCAAAAAAGGATCAGAAAGGCCAGTCTCGTCGAACATTTCTTCATAATTATTCTTATTCTTATTCATTTTCATTTTCAGCGTCAGCGTCAGCGTCAAGGCTTTTTTTGAGAATATTATTATGGTATTACCCACTAGTCCAGGCTAAGGCAAGTGTTCTATAAAAGTCAAATCGAAGTTTCCTGTCGCGTTGAAATTCTTTTCTTGCCTTGCTGATTTTATGCATACACATAACCCGTGCTAATATGTTCAATACTTTTCAAGTAAGATTTGTGAAACGATAGATTATAGCTCTAATCAGAATCTAAGACAATATATTAACATACGACTTTATCAAGTTTCAAGCTTAATTAATTTTGACGCACAAATAAAGTCGAAAATAAAGTCGTACAAGAGGAAATCCAGTATGTTAGAAGACCCTTTCTTGATTTAGGAACCCCTAGTCAGCGAATACGTGTTGTCGTATTTTCTAGTTGCGCATCCTTTCCAAAAGAAAATTTTGACATACTCTTTTCTTATATGCGAAAGCAGATCTATCATTTCCGTCAGTTAAGATTATTTCTTTACATTTATCAGTTTTGGGTACGTTAAATTTTCATTAAAGCTTGTTCTGTGCTGGACTGTGTAGGAATTCCTTGTGGCTCGAGAAAGTAAAACATCTTGGTGAGAAACTCATGTGATTTTCTACAGGGCACACTACTAATGCATAATTATCTCAGCCCTGGTCATAACAAACATTTCAGGAACGAAACCAGAATTAATTTTAGGAGCCTTCCCATTGTACCAGACTTCTATATGTATATATTCAAAACTGATATATTCTTTATTTTCTCATATATCGCGATATGACATAATTTCGTTTAAACTTTTCTTTTCGTGCTATGCTCAACAGGTGAATTGTCGCTCGCACATTAATAGATCTGTTCATGTGAAAGTTTTCTCCCAACACAGTACCAAACTTTTCCTTCAATGAAACTACAATTGACCGCATAACATAGAAAAGATCCTCCTCAAATTGAATAAATTCCAATACTATCAGAATCCGGTAGTTTAAAGCTAAAATTAATTCATTTTATTCATGTAATGATATTTTTTTGTCATAACCACTTGTAATTACCGCTCTAACCTAGCCGCCGCAACGCGCCAAAAAAAACTGTGTCGTGTGAATCACTGACATGATCCACGTCACGTGATACTCGTCATGAGAAAACTTTCGTCTCTCTAAATTTTTTACAATGCATACTATCACATTAAGACAGCTCACTGAACATCACTGCGCAAGAAGTTGGTGCATTTCGAATCACATCCGTCGAACAAATTTATTTCAGTCCGCTCATCTTCTCCATTTCCGACATACCTTCCGGTGCTATCTCAAGTGTCCACTGTAATTTCGGTCGCCAAATTTTGTGTCTTCACAATACCTGTTGGTAACTCTTCTCATTGTTGACCTCCGATCCAAGTGGCAATATTGATACAAAAGAAAACTTTGATCTGTGTCAAACATACTCGATAGCGACAAGGCATATTGGAATTAGCTAAAAGATTAGTTGTATCTAATGGATCAGCAAATCCAACAAGCAGTGGAAATCGCATTAAGCGGAACCTCTGATGCTGGGTTGAAGAATCAAGCTTTCCAGTTCATAAATGATATTAAATCTACCGAAGAAGGGTTCAAAACTTGCGTAGATATCCTTCTTGATTCTTCCGCTAAGGGAACCAACTTGAATAGCGGGTTGAAGTTTTTCATTTTTCAAGTCATAGATGAAAACACAGAAAAGTTGAGTCAAGAACAATTGTACGTATTGAACACAAACTTGTTCAAGTACCTCAATGATATCATTGCTTCAAACACGAGTGACGAATTTTATTTGAGAAACAAACTAAGCGACTTATTTGGTCGTTTATTTTGCTACGTGTATCCCCTGCTCAATGTTGACTTTTTGAAGACATTCTTGTTGCTCACCCAATCGCAAAACTTGATTAGCATTGACTACTACATGCGTACAATGATTTCCATTCATTTCGAAATCGGAGACAAGCTTATTACCAGAGCAAAGGATTCGCAAGAGCGCAACAACTTCTTGAAAGATTTAATTCGAGATCGTGACATGACTTCTTTAGTTTCCAGTTGGAAAACTACTCTCACCGAAGTTAAAGACACTGTCATTCTTGATAATACATTAAAGGTTGTCGGTTACTATATCGATTGGATGGAGATATCTTTGTTCATCCAAAGTGGTTTCCTTAACATCATTTACGAATTCTTGAAGAACCCAGAATTGCGCAACCAAGCATGTCTCACGCTTTTGGAAATAATTTCGAAAAAAATGAAGCCTGCTAACAAGCTAGAGTTGATCAATATGTTGGATTTAACTTCAGTCATTGGGTCTTTGAAGGACGACGATTTGGACTTCATTGAAAACTTAGCCAGACTCTCCAATCAAATAGGAATCGAACTGTGTCTTGTTTTGGAGAATGATACCACCTTAATTCTGGAGATAAGCGTGCAGTTGTCGAAATTGTGGCCTATCACATTCGAATTTTTGGCTCATGAATTTGATGATGTCTCCCAACAAGTATTTCCTTTCATTCAGCAATACTTCTTGGTATGCAAGAAAATCCCAGCAATCACCTCTAACGAGTTGTTGTCGGCCCTTCTCAAAAACATAATTGAAAAAATGAAGTACGATTCAGATAGTGATGGCTTCGATGATGACGATCAGTTCGTTGATATTCGTCAAAAATTGAAATTCTTCCAAGATACGATCGCTGGTTTGAACCCACCCTTGTACTTAGAAATTGTTCCTGCGACCATCGAATCATCCATCTTTGGTGGTCTGTCTTCCTCCGAGGGACAAGGCTGGAATGTCGTGGAATTGGGCTTATACGAACTCAGCAACTTTGCTGATTCCTTGAAGAACAACTTAATAAACCTTCCAAAAACCGAAATCTTGAGTTCTGAGCCTTATCGTGCAGTTCAAGATTTATTGATCAAGATCATCAATAACTTCCATCTACTCAACCACCCCAAGAACCAGCTTGCCTTTTTTGAATTAATCATCCGTCATTTCAGTACCAAAAACTTTCTGAACACTACTCAAACTAGTATGGATGAGCTTTCATTGAAGATCTTGGAGCTTTTCTCCGACTATGGATTGTTTAACGGAGTCGAGAGTGTGAGGTTGAGATGTTGGTATCTCTTCTTCAGATTTGTAAGCGCTACAAAGCCTGGCCTTAACTCTTTCTTCTTGGAAAATTTGTTGATAAAGCTTCAACCGCTTCTTGTTATCAAAGCCGAATTGCCTACTAGAGATGAAGATGATGATCTTGTGGAGAATGGTGACTTCAACAGCCAATTATATTTATTTGAGGCTCTCGGCATTTTGATCACTTTGACGGATTCTCCAGAAGCCTGCGCAAAGTCTGTCGATGTTTTATTGCAGCCATTGTTTGGAACCTTGGAGGCCTGTATCTCGAGAGACGACAAGGAAGTCAATCCTGTGATACCATTGCAGACTCATCACCTGTTGTTTGCTATCGCCACTATTGTGAAGGGACTTGATACCCAAGCACCAGGTAAGTCTGACTCTTTGAAAAATAACACAGAACTCGCTATCAAAATTGGGAATGCAGCTCAAGTAGTTTTGATCTCCTTGGAAAACTTCAACAAATTCGAGTCTGTGAGAGATGCCGCTCGTTTTGCTTTTGCTCGTCTTGTGCCCATTATGGATACTCAAAGTAGTACCCATTTGAGCAAGTTAATCTCCCTTATTTTAGCATCGCCTAACCTTAAGATCCAAGAAGTGGGAGATTTCGCGGGCTTTGTGGGCCAGCTTGTGCATCAATTCAAGAATAACGACTTGATTTTCCAGTTGCTAAACGATTTGTTGACCCCAATGATTCAAAAGATTTACGAAACACTTGCTATGGAGGATGAAAATTATCCAAATTTGGTGAGAGAGAAGTATGCTTTGAAAAGATCATTTTTATCATTTATCAGCATCTTGGTTCTCAACAATCAGTTTTCTTTATTGTTGACTGAGACCAACAAAAATATTCTCCCTAGAATATTGAGCTCGATTGTGGACTATTCATGTGATTTGACGGACTCTATGACTACAAAGGCGGCGATTACACAATTCGGAAATGTAATCACTGTTTTGGGATGTAACAACGGAAAACTTAACGATGCCTCGGATAAGTTTGCCCCTACTGTTGCACCTATTGAAGGGATCGATGAATACTTGATGGACAGCACTGTTAAGTTATGTTTCGAGCTACCATTCCGCGAAAAGGAATTCAACTTGAAGGACGCACAAGTGCGTAACATTGCGCTGGAACTCTCGGCTCTTTTGACGATCTACCAAAAACGCCTGGTCCAACAAGAGTTTGTGAACTTTTTGGGTAACTATTTAACCAATATGGGTTTGGAGAAGGCGATCGCCAAAGACTTCTGCACCAAGTTGGTGGAATTAAGTGGGAAAGACTTTAAAAAGTATTACATTACTTTTTTGGGAGAATTAAAAAAATAATTACATAGATGATAAATGACAAAATGCATTGATAATTTCAAAACCAGGCCATAAAAGACTAAAAGACCGAAAACAAACAAAATGGAAGAAACGAACTCCTGGGGTAAAGAGGTGTAAACAGTTCATTCAAACTGGCTCTCGTGTGTTATGTGCAGGTCCGTTCAATGGGCATCGCATCTTGCCAAAAATTCCATGCTCGCCTACATATTGATCTAAAAGGTCAAAAGTGTTACACTACAAATACTTCCTACGCATCCTTTAATAGCACAATATTTATCAGAATGTCAACTGAAGCTATTGTAGCACCCCCAAAAGATGAGGAGGAATTGAACCTTGAGAAGCTTGTCTTCGGAGACCAGTCCGGGTTCGAGGCCAATTTGCGGAAAATTGAAAATCTCTACGAGTATTCTGACGACGAAAACGATGCTTTCTCCGATAGACTTTCCGAGGATGAAGAGTCTGCTGCCGAAGAAGATGAAGATGACATGTTCTTCATAGATGAGGGCGCAGATGCTAGTGTTGGGTTCGAGAAACAAGACGCGGACTCAATGGATATTGATGAGGAAGAGCAGGCCCAAGAAGAGGCAGCTTGGGTGGACTCGGATGACGAGAAAATTGCTGTCTCGGTCATATCAACTCGGTTGAAAAAATTAAGGGAAACACAAGAGGAGCAATCTCTATCTGGGTCTGCTTACCAAATCAGGTTGCGAGCACAGTATGAAAAGATCTATCCAAGACCAACTTGGGCAGACAACTGGGATAGCGAAAACGAAGATGATGGTGAGTATCTTCTGGAAGCTGAAGAAGATGCTCAGGTTGGTCTTAATCTTTCAACCTTGACTGACATTCTTAACACCACCAATAACTTCCTCCTGACGTCTACCAAGCTCCTTCCCGCACACAAAATCGAAATTCTGCGGCTCAAAGATGCTAACATTCTGAGGCGATCAAGGGGTGCCATTCAAAGCATGAACTTTCACCCACTGCATCCACTCTTGATCACGGGTGGCTTTGACCGCACGCTCCGTATTTACCACATTGATGGAAAGACCAACCAATTCGTATCTCTGATTCATTTCCGCGACCTGCCAATCCAAACATGTCAGTTTCTGACTTTCAAGGGCTCGAATATCGTCTACATGGCTGGTCGTAGAAGATACATGAACAGATGGGATCTCTCCACTGGTGAAGTGGAAAAAATCCTGAGAATGTACGGACAAGAAAAGTTCCAAAAATCGTATGAATACTTCAAGATTTCCCCTTTCGGAACATACGTTGCATTGCTTGGATCCTCTGGATGGGTCAACTTGGTCAGTGGACAGACCGGTCAATTCGCTAGAGGTTTCAAGGTCAACGGCTTTGTGGCTGACTTTGTCTTTACGCGCGATGAAAAAACACTCATTGTTACAAACGAAGCAGGTGAGTTCTGGGAGTTCAACGTGGACTCTTCCAGCACCAAGCCTTCCCGTCGCTGGACCGATACAAGTGCTGTGAACGTCACCAAAATTATTCTTGGCGGGCCTAGTGATCGTTGGTTGGCTGTGGGTACAAAATCCGGTGTGGTTAACATTTTCGACCGCACCACTTTTGAGGGTTTGCAGCCAGGTCAGAATCCTAAACCATTCAAGGAGGTCACAAACTTGGTCACATTAATATCCCATCTTACATTCTCGCCAGATGGCCAAATCTTGTGCATCTCATCAAAGCAGAAGAAGGACTCTTTGAAGCTTGTTCACTTACCTCTGGGAACTGTCTTCTCCAACTGGCCAACTAGTGGCACACCTTTGGGTCGTGTAACTGTTGCGGAGTTTTCTCCAAATGGCCAAATGTTGGCTATAGGAAATGACTCTGGTAAAATCACCTTGTGGCGTTTGAACCACTATTAAACGTGTAGTCATAGACATTTTGGTTTGTATTATGCATAATTTCTTAATTACTTATCCAAAATAAACAACATTCATAAACCATAGTATCAGTAGTATATTATTTTCTGCGCCTAGTTTATTTTTCTCTGTAACCTTTGAGGTCAGTTGGTTATTCATATAGTTCAAGGGTTTAAGAACACGGTAGATTATATTCTGTAATTTTCAATTGAGAATGTGATATTCAGATCAAGTTTTCTAAAAATGTAAAACACAAGACTAATTAAAAGTTGGAATTGACAATAAAACTGGGGGTGTAGCTTTTTCTTTTAATTTTTAATGAGTTCATATTTTCGCAATGGTTTATTAGAATTTCCATCAAACGACTGCTCATCAATTATTTAAAGATCTAAAAATCACTGGTAAAATTCAGCAATTACATTTTTCTTCCTGAAAAAAAGAAATTTGAATATGAACAAATAGAGAAATACACCAATACCCTTCTAAGGCTTATTTAATTCGTTCCATAATTTATTCTGGCCTTGATATTTATGTTTAACCAAGGCGCACGACCGACCAAGATCACCATTTTTCCTGCGTCACTTCACAAGACTACCTAACTATCACCGCCAACCATGCCTGTTATCGGTGCCCCGTATGTAAACAACTCCAAGTTATAGGAAATCGATGCCCAAGAGGGCCCAAGAGGGAAACTTACAATGTGGAAATTCATCCCATAATTTTTTTGGGGCCCCAGAGCCCATCACTCTACCCCTTCAAACAGCACATTTACTAACCATCCAGAAAGGGCCATAATCGTTATAGAGATCCCAAGACTTTCCAGATGACGCCTGCTTTATACAGAGTGAGACAACCATTCTTCTGGAAGAACTTTGCAGCATTCTTCGTGGTGTCAGCAGTCCCCTTGAGTGTCTACTTGTATACATGGAATGTTCTTAGTAAAGATGAATTCGCTGATATTCCAATTCCCCCTATTTCGAACGAGGAGTTGGCTAAGTTGAAGGAAGAGTACGAGTCGAAAAAATAAGGGATTTTGTAAATAGTGAATGGACTGGTTATCTATGTGATTATCATATCATGCGTAGAACTATACGTTGAGACAATTCATACAATATGGGTGAGTCCTATGCTCTTTATTATCTACAAAGATTTCTATATCCGAAAACAGAAAGCTGGATCATTCTACATGGGCATCAGGATTATGATACGGAAAAATGCATTCTTATGTACTGCCTTTAAATTTTCGATTTAACGTCATCTTTATGTTCAAAGTACTGCGAAACGCCTCTGATAGGGTAAGGTGTGGCATCATCATTTTGATGAGGAGCATCAGAGTCAGTGTCAGACCCAGAGGTGTGGTCACTTAAGACTCCCAGCTCTACTTCCATATTATCAGGTTCTGCGTGTACGAGTTCGGTGTCTTCAAGCTCCGTGTAGTCAGATCCCTTGAAGTCAGGATCTCTGTAGTCAGAGTCTGGGAATTCAGGCAAACCGTAGTCTGGCAGTCTATACTGCCTATTGCCAGGATCTGTATAGTCGTGTTCTCTGTAGTCAGGCTCCTGGAATTCGGACAGGATGTAACTGGGTTCTTTGGACTCAACACTGGAACAGACTTCCGAGCTGACCGAACTTTCCTGGATCGAACTATCTACAAGCAGTGGCTGTTGATACATCAAACGAGTGTTTGATGAATTATCATTGGCAAAGTTTAACTCTGAGCCAACAAAATCATCTCTTAAAGTTCTCGAGCCAGCGCTTTGCAGAATATGATCATGTCCATTTAAAGAGTCTGGTTTATGGATCAAATTCCGTGTAGTAGCCTGAGAGAGTATCGATCCAGATGTTTGACTCCGGGGTGGAGGAGGTTTTCTCTGTGGAGGAATTGTCACATTATTGAGTGGATCACCGAAAGGATTAGCTTCCTTATGGCCCATAAATCTATCACCATGGGGCATGTTGCGATATGCGAAATTGTCTCTATCAGGTGTGCTGCTTCCAGCAGTATCAGCAAACGGATTTTCCGGCAAACTTGACATTGTTAACGAGTGCAGTGGAGGGATACGCAGGTTATTAAGCGAATCCTTCAGGGAAAACTGAGCTTGGCTTATTGATCTTGAAGAATTATCATGGAAATCAGTTAAACTCGACTTCGAAGCATTTAGGGATCTTAGACTGAAAACATCGATGCCAGCAGGTCTCAGCAAGGAAGATGAATCGAAAGTAGAGCTGGAATACAAGAGCGGATTTGCTCTAATTTCCTTAATATCCATTACTCCTTCATTGAGGATCTGTGTACGCGGCTTGTGATTGCGTCTCACCAAAAAGCGGACCTTTTCGTTCACAGATTTGTAACAAAATGACTTCAACAGGCGAAAGCCCTTATGGGCGATCTTCACCTTTATTGGAATATAAAGGATGATCGCCAAAAGAAACTTGAAGAAAAAGAAAAGAAAAAGTGCCATTGTACATAATTGGAATGACAAGATGACAGATAGTCTTAAATTTGTGGTGGCAATCCATTTAATGTTGGCCAATATGTCGTTATTTAGCTCCCCGCCGGTAGCATAATATCGGAGTGTCATAAAGTTAATGACCTGGCGTGGTAAATCTGCCACCAATACTTCCAAAGCATTATCTAGCTCCGTATACACATGGAAGCAGGCCCATTCGAAAAAGCCTTCTTGGTTGATTTCGTGGAAGAGGCACTGGTAATCGTAGCTTCGAATGGCATACATAAGACAGGCATAGTTATTCAAGTATGCCAAGGCAATATTCCGAGTCCGGTAAATATGAATACCCCAGGCAATTTGGTAAGCCAATAAAATGAACCGGAAAAAAATGCATCCCGTAAAAATCCACTTGGCGATCTTGTACTCGTATACATCATAGTCCAGAGAAGACCATCTATTGAACACCAAAATACTGACACAGGTATAGGTATCACCACCCAAGATGGCGAATTTAAGTATAATAATTGTCCATACCCACAAGTAAGATAGAAGGGTCCAGAAACGAGTGTTGTGGAATGCATCGATCTTAACGATGTCGAAAGTAGACGAGTCAAGTCCCTCAGCCTTCTTCTCTGGATCAAACATTTTGTTTATGTTGTAATAAGAAGTGAAAAAGAATTAATGTAATGGGTTCTTAGAAGTATAATGTCTCCTGTTGCCTTAAACACTACCCATTCAGGTTTGGTGGATTGATAATACGGTGGTCTTAGATCTGATTAGCCACGCTGTTGAAAAATAAAGTGAACGGAAGAAAATTCGGGGTCTATGAGGAAAAGATGATATAAAATAGTCAACAAGTATTTTGGGATACTGATATGAGCATCCGAGGTGGGAAATTTCTCAAAAAATGTATGGGTCGGCGTATTTTGGGTGAATCAAAATCGTCTATCCAAAAATAGGTCTGGCCCTGTAACATGGGGAGACCTGCGTGTAACATTATCACATGAGACATCAGACCGCGTCTCGAACATGTAGAGATGTAAATACAGATGCGCAGAGCACGCGACCAGATACCAGAGTGCAACCAATAGTGTGCCAAAATTTAAACATGATTATTAGTATTTGAGGGATTTCAAGCCATATATTCTTCTTAGGAAATCCTCAAAGCACTAAGACCAACACAGGTTATATACTTTCACATGCCCATTGGATCTCGATTAGTACCAGACGCGCGCGTTTCATGGGCAACCTGTATTATGTGGAGAGATCATTCAGACGTATTCATCTAAAGTCTTGTAACATTAGTAGCAATCCGGCGGCTTTAAACTTTAAGTTTATATCGAATTTCATCTGATCGTTGCCGCTGATTTATTTGCCTGTATTCTGTTGTGATTATCTCTACGGTATATCAGGATTCAACAAACCCCTTTTGTTTCATATCCGTTTCAATCGTGCAATGATTAAGTGCATCAGTGTCGCACCTCTCACATGATTATTTTGCCACCAAGTCAAACTGGCCTTTATCTATCTAATGATTTTAATTTTAAGTAATTTGTTTTTATGCATAAATTTCTGGGGCCCCAAGGACTAACTACTCATATTTACTTAGTAATGTTTGCGCCTCCGCCTTTAAGTCTGCCTGATCTCCATTAGTCAAGTCTCTGAGCACGTCCAAACATGACTTTTTAGCAGGTGGTCGGTACATGATCAAAAACTGCAATGCCAAGAAACCGAGTTTCGAACGGGCCGGATCGGCGCATAAAGATTTTATGCCATCAATCATTTCCCTGTTTAGACTAGGTAAATCACTCAAAAGTCGAAGAAACACTTTCCGGTCGGTTGGCTCCAAGAATGGAATCATGGCATCTAAAACCTGTTGCCCCCATTTATTGTAAATAGGTGTCTCGATTTCCGCCTTGTCGATTTCATCACGAATCAGCTGCTCTAAATCTGTGACCAGTTCTGGATCGTTTTGATATTTCTTTGTAAAGTTTTCTGTAATTTCATCTTTAAGAGCTTGTTCATTGAAGACTTTCTCGTTGTACCATTCTTCATTTAACCATTCGATTACCAAGTCGATTCTTTCATGTATGTTACCCAAAAAGTAATCGAACAAGGCCTTCCGGATGATGTCACTTAATTGCTCATTATTTGTGAAATCCTCAGAATCTCCAGACTTGGAATCAACAGTATGCATGCCCCTGGTGGCTAATCTGGTAAGAAGTACCAACCAAGAGTCTTCTTTCCAAGTGTTGATGGCAACCTTTGTCAATTCTTCGCTTACACTTCCGCTTGTTTGGCTGCGAGGCTTTTCCTCAGGCAGATCCTTCTTGTTAGCAAGCTCGAAAAAGTTTTTGACAATCAAGTTTATATGTTCTTTCTTCTGCTGAAACGAAAGTGATTTTGGCGGGGGTAGCGAGTAGGTTGTTTCTGGATTGTAGTCTTCCTCACGATTTCCACTAGCATCTTCATCATTTGGGTTAAGTTCCTTTTTGACAGATGGATCAACTTCTGCTAAATCCTTTACAGCATTCATGTAACGAGCACTAATGATTTCCAAAGCCTTGGAGAGCTTTGGCGAAGGGGCACGGTTCAACGCAGTGAGAGCCATTGAAACGAGAATGTTTTGGGGAATCGAGGAGAAATCAAAATTATTAAGATCTTGATTTAAGTCTGTCAAGCAGTATAAGTTTTTGTAGTCCACGATTTTCAACTTTTTGGACGGGGTCTGGAAACCCTCGAATTTTCTCTTTCTGATGGAAGTGTCCTGGGGGCTCTCCAGTATGATGTTCTTTTTTCTGATTTCATCTCCTCTGGATGTGAGTAAGGCGACTTTTCTGCTGATTGCTCCTTGATACTTTGGTGGAATTAACTGGAGTTTCATCATGTAGTTGAAGAGAATCCGCAAAGTACGGTCAACATATTTCCTGGATAACTTGAAGGACTCCAAGGGCTCATAGTTAGACTGCAATTTCGTGGTTGAATCAAAAGATTCTAGGACAGGAATTACAAGATCCATGAATTGTCGTTTTCTACGCACCAAAATAGATAAATGATTCAAGGTGGCAGTTACCAACGGAGCGACAAGGATGTCATTTTTGAGTGTTCTCAAAACCACGTCCAATAACGCAGCTGCTTCGCTTTCCATCAAAGCGGTCTTAATAAGAGTGTGATGTGGATTCACGCGTGCCAAAGAATAGAACTTACTTGAGTTGGACCGCAGCTGGTAATCGATAACAGTCATCACAAATTTCAACAACTCGAGCTTGCAATCAATATTGCGGAACGCATCGTGTTCGCGGTCAAAAGACAGCTCGAAGGGAAATTGTGTATCGTACTTTGCTACCAAGTTGTTTTTGAGCTCATTTAAACCTGCCCATACGTTGGTGCTGCCATCGTTTTCTGCAACATATTTAAAAGTGAGCTTGAAAACGACTACACTCACATCAATAACATCCTTGAATACTTCCAAGTTGCGAACACCCGCCAAGAACTTCAAGTGGGGCAAAGTATCGATGGCCAAATCGATCTTTACTGCGGGGGACACGTAATTAACACCTTTGGCGAAAGCATCTTTCAAAAATCTAGCGCACCATGATTGAACAACCAAGTTCGGGTTACTGACAAGGTTCAAGATTTGTTTGAAAACCTGGGGAAAAAGGCTTGGGTCGGAGAATCCCAACTCGCGAGCTTGGTCCAATTGCGCGATGATCGCCTTTGTTTCGTCATCCATGGTCCTTGAAGAGTGAACAATGTGTTGGCCGGTGATGTACTTGTCAAAAAGGTAGCAGCGCGCACGTGATGCAGGGTGCCAGACAAGAAAAGACAAGCTATGGTCTAGTGACCCTATGAGCTGAATCATGTTAGAGCTACGTAGGATTTTTGGGGAGTATTTTCGTTTTTCTGATGTCATGCTAATGAAGGGAAATCAGTAGACTGAAAAAAAAAAAATGAAAAAAAACTAAAGGTTTTTGCACTTCAGTGGTTCTCGGTGCGTACGGGGAAACTGAAGCACCTCAACCGAGGCATTTTTCTTCAATTTCTTCAATTTTTTTAACCGATTTTTCTGATTACTTTTTCACGTATTTTTTAAAAAGCCCCCAAATAATTTAATAAAGGAGAAGTAGTCTAAAAAAACCAATGCTTTTTTAAGGAACGATATGACTCAAAGATTTGATCCAACCAAGGTTAAATCTAGTGCACACTGCATTTCGTATTCCCCCGGGGCGAGAAAGTCCAAATATCAAGATTTTCTTGACTAATTTTAGCCACATAGTACTACGTTAATTATTACGCAAAAAGCTTCTTTTTCTGTGTCCACTCTTAAATAATGCTGTTCAAGATGAAAACAGAATCGCAATGAATACACCCTGGCCTCCCCAGAAATTATAACGTTCAGATTCCATTTGGTGGTTAACGCAATGCGGGTGCGTCCGCATTGGGGCCCCTTACGCGAAGCGAGGTCGGTGTTTCGACGGGGCTTTAACTCACGTGACTGCATCTCACTTGGGTGGCCCTTTTCTCATATCTTATCTTATCTTGGGTCCATCCTTCTTGTCTATAGCTGGACTAATTTTTGGCGCACCATTTTAATTTTCCTTTGCTCACAAGTGGTCGATTTTAATTTTTTTTAACCTTGCTTTTGGAACAGATTCTGATTGTGGAGTCAACATACTTACAGACATAACTCGCAGAAAGTATTTATTTACTCTTTAGATTCACATGGCGAAATAGCAGGTCAGCTTCAGAAGATTGAATCAAAATTGAAGGACCCCAGCACGCCTTAATTTTCATCAAAACAAATTGACGGCGTCTAGTTTGGTGTTACGTATACCCAGATTACAGTCTTAACTCCTTCATCCACAAACAATTTGAAACATACGAGAATCATCTCCAAACCCAACCACCAAAATATTGTTCGGCATACTGTGGTTACGAAATGACCACAACTGAAAGATCTGTACCAACGAGCCCCCAGGGCTCCCCTTCCGGCGGGTCCACTATCGGTAGCCAACTGGAAGGCCAATTTGTCCCTCGGGTGGTATCTTTCAGCGAGGGGACTATGCTCAAAGTGCCCCTGGACTTATCCATAACCACGCGGTCTTTTTCAGATCACGACGAGACGATTCCTGATGCGCAAATATCCAGAGAGAACGATGCTACAACTTCCAAAGACAATAAACACAAACAACATCATTTTGACATCGAAGGAATTATAAACCTGTCTTCACTATTACTGCCCACCTATGTCAAATCGAAGAGATCTTCTTCAGCTTCAAATGATCTGTCCCATGAACGTGATAGATTCAGGGCTCGCTTCGAGTCTTTCAACCCTCCGAAGTCGGCAATAATCGAAGACCAGCCCGAGACAGCCGATACCGGGTGCCAGGAATGCGAGGAGATATCATCGAAAACAAAAAAGCTTAACATAGAGCATTCGCTCGCACCTCATACGGTGGAAAGTCTCATGGAAATGACGTTGGAGACCCCGGAAAAGACAAATACGTCTCCATTAGACCGAAAGTCCCCTTATTTCCTGCAATATGGCCGATGTACAGATTCAGAAGCCACGCGTATCCTTGATCTACGCATGATTTCACCGAAACAACTTTCGCAGGCCTTTCAGTGGTACTTTAACAACCCTCTCCCACCTACAAACCATATGTTCCCATGGCTTCATGGGTTGCACCCAGAAAACTTTGCTCAACGTTCATTTTTTGGCCCGCAATCAAAAAACCACATTCCTTTGATATCCAAAGATTATTCGTTGACTTGCGTGAAGCCCGAACAGGCACGGTTTATTATGTGCGTGGAAATCTCCGGACCCACCTCGAGAGGAAGACCAAACATACTAAGAAATACAGTTGCAGTGGAGGAAATTCTTCAACGGATAGAAGTTGCACGTTCCGAAGTCAAGTTACTTGTGACTATGTTGGTGGCCCAGCTGTTTCCTCAGAGTCGATACCCATTCCTTCAAATCCTGAATTTGACGGAATCTATTATACTGGACTGCTTAGCCACAGGTTATATGCCCGCATTTTTGGATTCCGATCCTAAGAGAGGCATCTCGCTTCGTAACTTCCAAATTCAAGTTAACAAGGCCGCACAATGTTCAGATTTCGTTGTATATTGCCAAGAGTGGGAAGATGAAGCATGCCGTTGCAAATGTATGGCATTTGCCAGACTTCTTAAGATAGCACAAGTTGCCGAGGATGCTGAAAGCCCACTCAAATTCGATGTTTTCGTTTTTGGCCACCAGAAAGATGCCGAAACAGACCATCCAGAAATTTGGACAGTGAGAGATAGCTCTGCTGTACTTGCTGGGGTGGATGTAAGGAAGAAAACACAGCTTCATCTTCCCAGCATGATTCATTTTAAGTCCGATACTTTTGGCTCGTGGGATGCTGATTACCAGGTGAAAGAAAAACTTGAGACCACAGTTATGTCTTCTGCAACAAAGTTACTTCTAAATGTATGGCTGGGAAATATCTGGGATCACCAAATAATGATGCAAAAATTGAAGGACGAACTGGAGCTCGAGACGGGGGAGCGCCCCGAGATTGTTCCTGACGATGGAAGTAAGGACAAGTACTGTGATCCTAAACATTCATTGTTGACCAGAAAATTCAAAACTTCGAAGGACTTGAATATCTTGTCTATTCTTCCACCCCCTCGAACTCACTGGCAACTCTTTGTCCATTGCCACAACGACGCATCTTTCCCATCACAGGAGTTGCTTAGTGAATTATTATTCAAGTACACAATCACATCACGGAAGGCATCAGAGGTTTGTGAGGTACATCAATTAGATTTCCCCTCATCAGGGTCTATTGGCTTTGGTGATTGCAGACAGGAAAATTTGATGAGTATTGTCAACACTTGCAAACTTATTTACCTTTACTCCTCATCATTGACAGAAGACAGTCTAGCCTCACTAATATACTGCTCGGATGGTTATACGGAACTGTCACTTTTGGTCTTCTGCTTTCTTATGTACGCGGAAGACATTCCACTCGAGACAGCTATGCTCAAACTTCATTTGGATTATGGAAGACCATTTTATGTTTTCAATTCCGATGTCCAGGTACTTCGAAAGCTCGAAGGATTGCTTCGGAAATATAGTCCTGCAAGGTTGCGTGGTAGCGTAATCTGGTCTCAAGGTGAAACAATATCACAAAGTGAGATCAACGAGATTTTATTGAAGCCAAAGGGACAGGGAAGCCAGGTGCGAAACGTGATCCCCAAAAAGTTCCGTTTGGGGTACATTGCGTCAGAATCGTCGTCAGAATCCGATGACTCCGATTCCGAAACGGAGCGTGCTCAAATTGCTAGTGCCTCTTCTCGTGATAGGAATTGGGTGGAGGACTTAGAAGGATCTTTGCCTTCTAGAATTTTGCCTTACATTTATTTGGGTTCTTTGAAACATGCTAATAATCTCACGGTGCTCAACAAACTTGGCATCTCAAAAGTGATATCGGTTGGAGAATCTCTCGAGTGGCTTAATAGGAGCAAGTTCCACGAAAACCATGATATCTTTATTGACGAATCGAAAGATGGCAACGTGGAAACGTTCAACATCAAGCCGAAGATCTCAAAGCACGCCCAATACGGACAGCGCTGTAGCATTAGCAGTGTTTTGAAGCTAAACAATCTTCAGGATGATGGAATTGATAATTTGAGTTTGACTTTGCCTCGAATCCTCGAATATATCGACGACGAATATAAGCGATCAGGAGGCAAAACCAAGTTTTTGATTCATTGTCGGGTGGGTGTTTCGAGATCAGCCACGGTGGTGATTGCAGAGGTGATGAGACGACTCAAACTCACTCTTCCACAAGCATACTTGTATGTGCGTGTTCGTCGTCTCAACATCGTGATTCAGCCGAATTTGAGATTCATGTACGAGTTGTTTAAATGGGAAGAGCAGGAGCGAAAAGCAGCATATCTTCGATTGCAGACACAGAGTTCAAACCACTCCAACGACCTAAGGGTCATTGACTGGTTTGTCATGTGTCAAGAGATCAAGAAATTAAACATGCCGTTCCTTCGCCATTGACTTTATATATCAATATTATTGATGGAGACGTTATCATTTCAGCTAATCGTAGTAATATGAGTTTACTGGCATCAAAAGTTACAATTCCAGAAGATTTAAAATCTTATTGTGCGATAGGAGAAATTCTAGAGAACGCAGCAGGCTTATTTAATTTAAGCATTACCAACGTCCAACGTTGAAAGTGCACGCGCAAGGTCTGAGACCAGGTGGCAATAGCGGTAATTGTTAATAATCAATCTGGGAGTTGTTTAGCCTTCGGGTTTAAAAACATGTAAACCTTATTAGCGAAAATAGACAGAGATATTATTTAACGAGCTGAAGAAACCAAAAGATTTGGGATTAGGAGATCTAGAAATGTTTATTCCTTTTCATAAATCACTCCTAGTGAAACCGTGGCAATACAGAAGACATCTTTTCTTTGTTTCGAACAACAAAAAGTATTATTCCATTTTTAATAACTGTATTTTGATTCAAAATGAGAGTAAGTCTGAAAATAGAAAGGACAAAGCGTATCCAAATTCACCGCAATTTGTTGTCTACATCCACAGACCACAACTCACATGCTCATAATTTTGCCTCGTGGTCCTCGAGTAAATATGAGCCAATTGTTTAGTCGTGATATAAATTCTTAATAAACTGAAAGTAACACTGAAGCTTTTCTTTTACACGAGAGTCCAAAATAGTGAATCTAAAATATACAATCCACCCTTTGTTTGGGTTACTCGATTACATACTCTAATTGGACCGTTACGTGAGGGTCAAACGTTATTCGCCTCGAACTTAATTTTCGTAGAACTTGGGATGCATATTTTCAAGAAAAGTCCATTTAAAATATCAAAAAGAAAAAGAATGGCAACCAAGGCTTTCATAAAGTTACAAATTTTCACAAATAATTCAACTAAATTACACCACAGATCTGGCTTCAAATATTATTGGGGTACATCCAGATTCAGTAAAAAAGCCATTGTACCGGGGAGCTTCCAGACTCCACCATTAGACGAGTCGCGCACGACCCCAAATCGTTCAGGTCCAGCTTCGGTGCCCCTTCCTCACCTCGGTTTGAACAAAGGCCACGCATGAAAACATAAATATCAATAAGTCACCAATTAAGTCATTTCTCTCATTTTGATCGACAAATTTACGTGGCTAAAACATCCATATTCGTCCCAACAGACTTACCGGATTTTACTACTAATTCCCTCAACATTTGGCTGATCGCTCGACGAGTTTTAACGCATTCCCTATAAGAGGCTCCACAACCTTGGAAATTTCATATAGGACACACCAAGCACAACATACACTTCCCAATTGAAGGCAAAAAAGAAGGAAAAATAAATAAGAACTTGCAAGAATCAAAAAGATGAGTAGCAATGGTCTTTTTAGCGATCCCGCTATAATTGGGATATCTTCGCCGAGTGGCACCACAACCGAGGATCGCAACGCACCCAAAAATGGGTTGGAGCCGGGCAGTGCCCTTTCCAAGTTACTAGATTCAGCCATGGCGAATGCGGCAAAGGAAGCAACCCCCGAGCCAGAAACGAGATTAGATGGTCAACTGGAGATTAAATCGAACCGATCGTCATTCCAGAGTTTTGTCCCCAAAGAAAAGACCGACCTTTCGAGAATATACTCCATCAATTCGCTTTTGGAATTGAGATCAAGCCCTGCAGTTTTGGATTTCGACGTTTCCCGCCTTCCCGACCAGTCTTTTTGGCGCACGAAGCAAAGAGGAGATGGTCCAAATGGGAAAAACAACAACCAGAACAACAATAATAATAATGGAAACAACCCACTGGGTGGGACCGGCAAGAGGAACCGCCGCAATAATCAGGCAGCGAATGCACCAGTGGCCGACTCGCTCAACTGGGAGCGGAAGCCTGCCGGTTTCTTGAAAACTTCAGATATCGATCACATGTCCAACGAAAAGATTTCACAGCTCTTAGGAGAAGCTGCAGAGGACGAAAATCCAGACTGGGACTTACCAGGATCGAACGCAGATTTGAAAATCGACATGGGTAGCACCGTAGAGGATTTCGAGCGGTGGAAGCTGCACATGCGCCAGGAAGAAAGACGCAAACACGGAGAAGTCGACATTTCACTTGAGACAGAAGAGTCTGTGCCTGCCAATGAAGTTGATAGCTTCTTTTCCTTCGCCAAGCCAAAGGAGGTTGTTCCTGACAACACGTCGTTCTCATTTGGCAAACAAGCAGAAAGCAAAAGCTCGAGATTCTCGTCTTTCTTTGGTGGACCCGCTCCCGCATCTGACAACAAACCTTCTCCCGTAACTGAGTCCGAACCTCCCCAAAGTGCCCGCAGAAACTTGAAGAGCGAACACTCTTCTGGAAGTCTGCGCTTCTTCCACGGCGAGTCCAATGCTCAACCGCCCGCGCAACAGAGCCCAGACAATGCCCCGAAGCCGCAAGAAAGACTCTCCCATGGCCCACCTCCTGGAATGCATTCCAAGTTCCAAAACTTCAATGCGGGTACTCCGCAATCGCCAATTGCACCAGCACATGGTATGCCATCGCACCCCAACCCTCCTCCTGGGTTCCACATGCACCCAGGCCCACCACAAGCTCCAGGCATGATGATGGGTCCGGGCCCCAGAGGACCAGCCAATAATGACTCATTCTTTCTTTCGTTGCTAAATAAGAGCGATGTTGTCCCTGGACAAGAAGGCCCAGATCCGTTGGCTATGTTTGGAGCACAGGGAGCTCCACAGTCAGTAGCCAAACCTTCGGAGAGAGGTCCCCCATTCGGTGTCGGCCCAAGAGGCCAGGAAAAATTCAATGAACCCAACTTTCCTGGACCGAACACACCAAATACTCAACAAGCTAAACATCAGCAGTATCTTCAATACCAGGATGCACAGGCTGGCATGCCCCAACAACAAATGGGAATGAAAGTACCACCAGGAATGAAGCCAATGGCAGGAAACCAAATTCCACCAGGTATGTTTCCTCCCGGGATGTTCCCACCAGGCGCACAGCCTCTTCCAAACCACGGGCCAAACCCTAATTATCAAGGACAGCGCTCTTTGTCCGGTCCAGGCCAACAGGGGCCACAGCAACAAAATGGCCAAGGCATTCCAAAGCCCCAGATGAGAGGTGAAATCCCTCCACCATGGATGAGATATGGCCCATCAGGCCCAGCGGGAATCGTTCCTCCTGGCTTTAACCAATTGCCACCCGGGTTCCCACCGGGGTTCCCACAAGGCCCACAAGGCCCGCAAGGCCCACAAGGCCCTCCAGGAGCGCAAGGCCCACCAAACAACCATCAGCAACAGGGGCAACAGTAGGGGCGACATGATGTGCAATAATTGTATACTATTTCCTAAGTAAGCAAAAATCAATGCCAATGAGTGGAATCCGGATCTTTTAGAGTTCTTTGAATGTAGTATGTCATTAGTTGGTACGTATTTTACAAAATTTTGAGACAGGCAAAAAAGCAGTCGGACTAAGAAAAGCCCCACACTTCTGGATTGCTGATTACATGGCCTTTGATACCAACAACAGTAAGTTCAACAATTGAATGTGTTCATCTGTACCGTTGTTCAATCTCCTATCCGTCTCGAACAATGCATTGGCGATTTCGTTCTTTTGTGCCGACGTCAATTCATCGTTTAAGATTAAAATGTCATGCAATTGGTCAGAGACCTGTTGAGCGCTCCACCCCAGTAGAACCACCAGGTGAACCTTGGCGGCAATTTTTGCACTATCTTTCAGCTTAATCACCTCTACCAAAGAGGACATAAGTGCTTGGTCTACTACACCAGCTATTTCTCTAACCGAGTCCACAGTTATTCCAGGAGACATTCCATCATCGCCGGACAGCAACGACCAATCGAGCCGTGCTGAAGACTGTAAGTATGTGATCGCTTTACGCAAATCACCGTTCGAAACTGCAATGAGTTCGTCGTATACATCGGACAGATCCACCCGGACGTTTTCCAAGTCGGCAATGTAGCTCAATCTAGCCAAAGCGTTGGCACTATCAAGCAGGCGGAATCTGAATTTCAGGCATCTCAGCGCCAAAGGATCAATTATTCTCGTGATATAGTTACAGATCAAACAAAAACGCGTCACTCCAGAGTAGTTCTCCATAGTTCTTCTCAACGCAGACTGGGCGTCATTAGTCATTGAGTCTGCCTCGTCTAGAACAATAATCTTGTATGGAGGGCATGGATAATTGGCCAAATCTTCCGGCGTCGGGTTTGATACCGAGAGCCTAGCAAAGTTTTTGATTTTCAGTCTCACAATGGAGATACCACGCTCATCCGATGCATTTAGTTCCAAGACACGCAGCTTATAGAGTCTTGGTCCATATAGTTGTTTTGCCAAAGCCAAGACCGTAGAAGTCTTACCAGTTCCAGGGGGCCCGTAGAAGAGCATGTGGGGTAAATTTGCCAGTTGTAAGGTCTTCTTCAAAACCTTCACAGCATGGTCTTGCGAGGCAACATCATCAAGATTCTTTGGCCGGTATTTCTCCACCCACGGCGTATGGTCAAGTTTGTCTTGATTGTACTGCGTTGTCATTTTAAGGACAGTTTTTCGGGTATTTGTTTTGTTTTCCTTTATGAAGTCAGAAAAAATAAAAAAAAACTAACGTGATTCAGTAATGTCAATTTGAGACGTGGTGAGCGAACGAGCATTTCCAGGCGCGTGTGCGCACTGGGTCAATTTCAGCCAGAAGCCAGGCCGCATTTCTCGCGTCTTAAAAACGGTGCTGACGGCAGAGTTTTGATTTATGATTTTTTGTATTATTCAAATTTTTTCTGAATCTGAATAAATTGCAGTTGTTGGGAAATTTAAACGTGCTCAAAAAGACCGGATTACTGTTCGGGGTAATACCGAACGAGTTAACGGAGCCATTTACTCAATCTACATGCTTTTGTTATAAAGTGCTCTAAAGCAGACTGCAATCGCGTATCAGATAATGAATTACGACAGTGAGTCAATAAATATTGATGTATTAATTAGGAAAATATTGACTGCCCCTTTTGATATTAACCACGCTTGCTTCTTGTCTCTATCAAGCAACGTAGAAACACCTAGACAGACCGACGAATTATTCAGAGGCATTAATTAGGTCAATTCTTAGGTAGACATGTGACATGGCTGCATTCATTAGAAGTCAACACGGGTTGAGTACATATATCTCTCCATTGATGAAAGGCGTGGGGGGTAACACTTGTTTAAATGTCTAATGAAAGCGATATCTATAATTTTCACGCCAGCATAACCAGGAACAGCCGAAGAATATTAAATAGGGTTATCGTTGGACTAAGACCAGCCCAACTCTCTACTGAACCCCAATAACAGATAACTCCAAAGTCCACACTCTTCTGATATGGACCTTGACTTTAACTTTATCGCCAACTTTTGCACTAAGGCCGGTGCCTGTTAAAGACACCTCGATCTTCTCATTGGACCACCAGCATTTTCTGGCAGGCTTTCTCCAAAATAACAAAAGCTTAGAATGGTTGACTTCTGTGTTCTTCCTGGCTCTCGACAATGATCTTGATGCAGCCCGGCTCGCAGTGCTTGCTAAAGTTGCTATCCTAGATCTAGATCTCGATCTTGTGGATGCATGAGAAGAAACCGGGTTGAGAGATGGTGATTCTGGTGGTGTAGGCAGAGGGGAGGCCAAACGAACCAACAGCAAGGATTGTAACACACACTTGCTAGGCTCCAAAGACCTGCTGCCCCAAGACTCCCTTTTATCAAATCCAGAAGTGCACAACATATCAAATAGGTGCTGCTCAGCAGGCCCGAGCGTCTGGGACACAGTGCTAGGTAAAGAAGTATCATAACCGAGTCCAGAGAAAATCATTTTGTTTGCCAAAAGTTCCCTTGCCACCTCAAGCTTAAGGTGTTTGACGTCCTCAATCGAACAGCCTGCAACAGGGGGAATGACATAATAATCTAAATCTTCTCTCAACACTATAATGGCAGGTTTTGTCTGCAAGACAGAAGCCGAAGAGTCGAGACGACTGGGTCCAGACACTTGAGGCGAAAGATTCCCCATTGACTGAAGATCCGCATGCGCATCCCCAAAGGTTTGTAAAATATACTCGAAGCTGTCAGGGTCGAAATTCACAAAAACAACGTCCTCTTCAGTCAAATTCGAGATTATCTGCCCATTAAAGTCCAAAAAGACTCCATTGGGAAATAGACTCAATAATATACTCTCGGGTAAGCTCATGAGCTCGTCACGAGTGATGCTGAATGCCTTTCCACGAATATTCAAGTGAATTTTCGAGTTGTAGTCGATATTCGAGTCTTCTTCCTCATAGTTCAAAGCCGCACCCCTTCCAGCATCTTGAGTCACCTGTGTGACAAGGTTTTCGGCCATTGTGAGGTTTGTTCAGGTCAAACAAAGATTTTCCGAGTCGAAAGAACGATAAGCCAGCGAATTTAGATCCGTAGGTTCAATTATTAATGGTGTGGTCGATCAGAGTTTCTGTGTTGACGATATCGTGTTGACAAAAACACAAGTTGCTCGGTTTTCAGATGAATGTTAGAAATCCCGGCCCAAAGGTTTCCTGCACCCTTGATCAATAGTTCTGGACTGAGGATTAAACGAGGGTAGCAAAACCTGACAATGAATTTGATGTGTTGCTATTTAACCAAAATGGAAAAGGAACTCCGGAGGGAGGCCAAAGACAAGATGTCTCATTTTTGCTGGACAGAGGGTGTCACGTGACCAACCGCGCTATCGGTGTTTACTGGCAAAATGGTTGCTTTATCAATGGCACGGCGAGTTTGGGTATTCGCCGGATTATTTAGGAAATCTCTTATAGGGAAATGTTTAAGCTAAGGTTCGGAAATGTATAATTTGTTTCATTGTAAATCTCCAGATCCCATCTTCAAGATTCGGAATCTTTCGATCTATTAATGGAGAGATATGCCCGCGAAAGCGTCTGCAGTACTCCACATCGAATGTATCTTCGTGAAGGCATCACAGATCTTTGGGAGGCCAAACATGTCCTGTTCTGGTCAATGCCATTGTAAGATTCAAGCAAATAGTGATACAGCGAGTGAAACTGCCAGTATGAAGGATGATGTTTGGGGAAGCGACGAGGAAAATATTTCAACTTACGCAGATTTGCAAAGAGCACATGTAAACCAAGGATACCTAGATGGTATAACTAGGGCTCAGGAGCTGGGCTTGCAAGAAGGCTTTGACGAAGGATTCCCACAAGGAGGTGCCCTAGGACTTCGTGTTGGAAAAATCTTGGCCAAATTGCATGGCACGCTGAGATTCGAGGAAGCCAAAAAAGCTTTGAACATTACCCAAGTTTTGGACAAGAAATACTTTGATAATCAGCTCGACCTACAAAGCTCGCACCACCTGCTCATTACACAATGGGAAGATATAGCAGATGCTGAAACTACCACTTGAATATCCTGAGTTTTCACCCACATTGCTGCCTTATCTTCGCAAAGGCATGTCTGATGAAATTTCATCGTTCAAGGCCTCATAAAGACCAAAGAACTTGTCTTGGAATTTGTAGCGTCCACGGCACCAGTCGCTCCAGGCTTCTGATATTAAAAATTGGGTCTCTTGAAACATGACAAATTCTTCAAAACAACACTTTTTGATAAGCCAATCTTTGTTAAGCTGCTGGAACATTTCTTGCTTATCGTTTATGATGGCCTGTCTCAACCTAACGAGCTCACTTCCTTTTATATCGGCATCATCTTTTGAGAGCTTTTCGTGTTTTTCTTCATTTTCTTGGATACGCTGCTGAAGTTGGGGAATGGTATTAATAGAGAGCTTCTTTGCTCTGTCAAATAACTCCTGAAGTGAATATAAGCAGTCCAAGAAATTCTTGAACTTCTCCAAAATGTCAGTATTGATGATGTAGCTTTCATCAATAAGAAGCGTAGACGCTTTGTTGAAGAATGCAGAAATGCTCGACAAAGAATCATTTATCGAGCTTGTATCACTCGAGTTTGACGTAGAAATGACTTTGTTATCGGTGATTTTGTGGGGAAAAAGATTTTCGTCAAGATCGGAAAACTTCGTGATCATTTCCACAAATTTACCATTGTCAAAGGCTATTTGCTGCTGCCTCTTCTCATGTCTTTCCACCAACATGACGATTTTTGTCCAGATTTCAATAAGTTTGGGCAAACTTTGTTCGGCATTCTTCCAATTATTCAAGAATTCATCTCCGACTGATGGCCAGATGGAATTTATGAAATTCGTCAGGATTTTTTCTCCCTTGAACTCCAAGGAGTAGTCAATTCTAGCTTGCCTCTTCCAGGAAACCAAATCGGTTGGGACGGTCAAAAATGTCACGACAATTGGTTCTTGTTTTAATACGGGATGCTTGACAAGTTGATTCAAAAACCTGTGCAAACCTCGGCGCCTGCGCTGCAAGAATTGAGAATCCGGTGACGCTCCTACTAGGTTAGTTAGTAAACTTATAAAAAAGATCCTTAAGATGCAAAGGTCTTAGAGACAAAAGAAGCCCATGTGCAAAATAGGAACATGGGCTGAAAATGGGATGAAAATGTGCACATACCAGTGAATTTTTTAGGAGGCAATCCTGGGATAACTCTAAATGGGTACTTTTTAAGCAAAAACTCAAGAAGCCACACAAAGTCGGAGTACCTTCTGATGACTTTCTTGACCCCAGCAGGTCCATTCATGCCCAAAGGGATCTCATGAGTGATGGCGTAATTTATGTGTTTGAATAAAAGGCCCTCTTTTTCGGGAACCTCTTTGATCTTTATCTTGTGCTCTCCTTCAACCAAGGGTTTGAATTGGTCACGGATCTCGGTCACATGTTTTGCTAAGTAGTCGAAATCATTGACGTGTATTGAATCGGGAACCGTGGCATCCGGGTCCAACAGGAGTGCAGAATGGTCATGGGTATGAAGATCAGATTTAGGGGCCAAGAAAGGAGTTGGTTTTGTTTCGGTGGAATCCCACGTCACCAGTTTTCCAGGGAATTCATCCAAGATGTTTGTGTTTGCCAATTGGGAGGTCAAGGGGTCGAGAACGTTGCTAGTTTGCGAATCCTGAAGAACACCTGGTTCCTCTGTGGAATCTTCCATAAGCAATGTCGCCGCAGCGGTGGGTAAAGGTGGGAGACCAGAGTTCAACTTGAACTGCAACGTCACAAAATCGCCAGAACCAGCAACATCTATTTCAAGGGCAATGAGTCCCAACGTATAAAAGAAGTTGTTCTCGATGTTTGGTGGCATCAAGCTGTGATCGTACAAAATATCAATAATTCTTGAAGCCTGATAAGACGTGAGGAAATTCTCTGTGATGAGTGGCGACAACACATATGCTTCTAATCCGGTCACCGAAGAGACATGTGACCTTACTTTCTCGAAAATCAGCCGGTATTGAGGAGGCACCTTTGCCGAAATGTCTGACGGAGTTGCCGATACAGAAAAGCTCTGATCCAGGACTGGAAACAGCTGTGGCGCTTCTTGGGGCTCCGACGTGGCCCATCCGTTTTCAAACGGATCTTCCGACCCATACATGCTGTTCATTGCGCTACTAAGACGTGTGTATATTTGTTTTGTTGTGTTTTGTTTCGAACCGGAGGATTTCAACTTCTGTTCCCAGACGTCTCGGAAGGCTACCGGCGTACAGCTTGGGGAACTTGGCGGCGCGGGTGCAGGCGACTGCTCAATGCAGATAAGCTTGGGTGATGAATATAATATAATATATCCGATTTGGCTTTGGGTGAGGCCGAAATAATAGGGCAAAAGGGAGATATAAGGAGAGGAAAGAAAAGTTCTTTTATGAACATCTAAAAAGATATCATGCAACGGAAAAGTGCTTAGCTTTGGAACTGTCTTGAGGCAGACTGAATATCCATGCGCAACGGTTTTGGACTTGTTTTGGTTCAGTCGCAATAGTCCTGGTTAGGCCAGATAAAATACACTCCTAATAATTCCTCATTTTCCGGGGGCACCCGGAACAGAGCATGCGAGAGAGAAAGAATATCTTATTCATTGTGAGGTAATGCTTATTTTTCAGTATACTAGATATTTTCTAATAAATTAAGGCATTTTTTTAAAAAGAGATTTATAATAATAATAATACATCATGGCTGGTCTTGATGACGATTCAAACCGTAAAGCAAACGTATGGGAGGTCTAAAACCTAACAGTCATCTAGTTATTATTAAACGATTATTTGCAAAAAAAAAAAAAAATTGCTTCTTACCATCAAAATATCATTTTTCAAGGTCTTAGAATAATACGAGAATGGATCGATACATACTTAATTACTAGGGCACCACCTTTACTGGTATTCTTCGAGACTGATTTTTTTT